>JAPVLO010003264.1:0-23504 GCA_027257055.1 Cephalopachus bancanus
TTAAAGTTGGAACCCCAGTTCACTCTTGCTTGCAGGGTTTTGCTGGGAAGTCTCCTAAAATTCTGATAGGGGTAGGTGGTCTCTCCCCCTCTCTCATTAACTTGTGGATACAGATTTTTATGTGTCTTGTAAATGATCTCATATAATACCTTGCAGCAGTTCTTGGATCCTTCATTTGCATGGTACTTCTCAGAGAAATAAGGAAAATTTTCTTGGATGACCTTTTGGAAGGCATTTTCCAGGGTGTTCTCATTTTCCCCCTTTTGTCTCAGTGATGCCAATAGGTGTGGTCTCTTCACATAATCCAAAACTCTTGTACACTTTTGTCTTCTTCTTGAGCCTCTTTGCCTTGTTTTTGTCAGACTGTGTTAGTTCAATATTTTCATCTCCAAGCTCTAAGATTCTTTCCTCTGTCAGGTCAATTCTGCTCCCTAGGCTTGTCATTGTGCTTTCAAATTCCAGGAAAAAATTTTTCATTTCCAGGAGATTAGATTGGGTCTTTCTTATATTGGTCAGCTCAGCTTTTATTTCCTGCACTGTTTTGATTGCTTGGGTGGTCGTGCATCCATAGTCTTGTGTTTTTTCTTTACTGTTTTTGCTATTCATAGTCTGAATTCTGTGTCTCAGGGACAGGTCATCTGGATGGGTTCCATTGCTTGGAATCTGGAAGGTCCTTTTGTTGGTGATGACTTATTAAGACTTTGGAGATTGCTGCTTTTTTTCCCTCATCTGTTGGACAGATCTTTCCTTTTTGTTTTGTTTTGTTGCTTTTTAGTTAGATAAGACTGGTGTTGCTGGAGTGGCCTTTTGCAGAATTATTTATTTATTTTTTATTTATCCCACAGGGTGCCCCCCTGCTGTGTTGAAATCCTCCTTCCCCTGGCTGTGGTAGTCCATGAGGTTCTGACCACTGTGGGTCCTGCTGTTCTTCTGGATCTAGCTCCCTAGGGACTGCCACCATTTGGCTGGTGCTGGAGGGTGCCTCAAGGTTTCCTGTCACATGAAAGCACAGGGGTTAAGTTCTAAGTAAAATGATTTCATAATTTTTGAAGGAATCTTTGGAGGGGCTCTCTGTTTCCTCAGTGTAGGTCTGGTCTGTGAGATGTACTGTGGCATGGATTTTGTTCTTATCTTCTTCTCAGGGATTGTATTATTGTCTCAGATGTTTTAAAGGGCTGTGCCAGTTGAGTTGACCTTCAGCCAGGAGGTGGTACTTGGAATAAACAGCAAACTGTGATGGTAGCTGTGTGTGTGTGTGTGTGTGTGTGTGTGTGTGTTTGTGTGTTTGCTTGGCCTCTGTTTCTCCCGGGAAGTGCACAGATGATTAGGTGATGGGGGGGGTTATGGGAACTCCTGAAGTTTCTGAGTCTCTAGATTTTGAGGGGAGTGAGGGGGGTAGCTGGTCAGGGAGGGCTAGGTCAGATTGGGTCACTCTCTAGCTGCCTCCATGAGCATAACTGGCTACCCCAGTGGGAAATGTGTCTCCTGTGGCCATGCTGTGGGGGTAGCTGAGCCTTTTCTGTTGTTTCAGAGTTCACATGGAGAGGGTTGCCAGGATGACAGGTTCCCACTTGTGAGCCCCTGCCTCTGTCACCTATGGTTCCCCTACAGTCTGCACTCAGAACTCTGTTTATTTCCATGGGTGTCTGCACTCAGAACTCTAAGTTTGTTTCCACAGTAAAATTTTTCCCATAGGCTGGAATCAGCTGATCTGCATTCTGATCCCCAGCTGTAAGCACTCAGTTGGGATCTGGAGGGGGGATGTGTCCCCTAGCTGCTGTGACAGTGCTGCAGGAATGGTAGTGCTGTCTGTTGCCCAGAGGCATTCATATGGGAAGAGAGGGATTACTAGGAGCTCTTCCCAACTCCCTTTCCCTCGCTTGTTCTTTCAATAAGATCTCTGCCACAGCTTACCCCAAAGTGGAGCTGCCTGCAGCAGAACCAGCCCGTATGGTGAGTGAAGGTGGCTAGACCAGAGTTCTTTCCCAGCCAGGAGCTGGCTACCAAGTACTGTCTGCAGGGAGTGAGTTCTCAAAGATGGTTTGGCCTAGGTGTTCAGGGCTGGAATGGATTCCCAGCTCCCTGTGGGCTCTAGCAGCGTGCAGCTGTGTGGTATCCAAGCTGTTTCCTGTGTGGGTCTGGGGTCCCATGAGTCTCAGGGGTGCCCTCCCAGTCTGTGGCAGTAATGCGCTGAGTCCTAATTTCCCATACTCACCATTTCCCATATTCAGAGGCTGCTCTCTGTTTCCAACATGAGCCAGAAGGGAAGAGGCTTCTTGACTCCAAAGCTTACTGCCAGTTCTCTCTCTATGTGTCCCATTGTCCTCTGTGGGCTGTAGGATGCGGCTTCTCCCTCAACCTGCTTCAGCTGCTTGGGGTCTCTCACTGCTGGGCCTTTCCTTCCTTGGTGTGGTATGTGAGAGAGGTGCCAATTGGCTGCTTCTAGGTAGCCATCTTGAAATTCCATTCCCCTGCCTGGGGAAGTTGGTGGGGGGAGGGCACACCTCATCCACAAGGGTACCTCCATAATGAACATTTGTATACTAACCCTGAATTGTACCCCACATCTTTTTTTTTCTTTTGATGAGTTACCCCACACCTTAAAAAAAAAGACAGAAAAAAGAAATTCCATTGTCTCTTCTCAAAATGCTTTATGAGGAGGAAAAAAAGTAGGTGTTGGCTTTATGTATTGAAAGAGAAAACCGAAATTCAGGTGGAATAATTGAAGGAAGATGAACAGAAAGCAGAGACTGGTTTTTTGGCTATGAAGCAAAAGCACTTTTTACCCTAAGTCCCAAGGGCTGGAAAAGTAGGGGGCTAAGTGGGTTCAATGATTACTTTTTGTCATTTTCCTTTTTCCCCCTAAGAATAGTTTGTTTTCCTTAATTGATAACCATTTCTGCAGCTGCTATGGTTTGAATGTTCCCTCCAAAACTCATGTTGAAATTTAATCACCATTGAGATATTGGGAGGTGGGACCTTTAAGAAATGCTTGGGTCATGAGAGCTTTGACCTCATGGTGTTGTGGTGGGAATGAGTCCCCTAATTTTGCTCTCTCTTGCTCTCATTTTGCCCTTTTGTTATGTGATGCCTTCTATTATGTTATGACACTGCAGGAGCAGTCTCATCAGAGGCCAGCACCTTAATACTGAGCTTCTCAGCCTGCAGAACTGGGTTCCAGTACATTTTTGCTCATTATAAATTGCCCAGTCTGTGGCATTCTGTTATTGAAGCACAAAATGCACAAGAGCACACCAAGAAAAAACCACCTAGAGGCACAAACTTCCCTCTAAAAAATGCTAATGTCAATCCTATGCTAACAATAATGCTAGCAGTCATAAAAAGTCCAATGCACTAGAGCAACACATGTAAGCATGGAAAGTCAGTTTGCATCAGAGGTAGTGTCCCATGTGATTGCTACTGTACTCAGGGACTCCACCCACAGCACCCAAGAGAGGTCTCAGTGTGGTCATATTGGTGATGGAACTAATGACTGGTGCCCTCTTTGGATGAACTGCTGATCTCTTGACAATATTCATTTGTGTTGTGTACAAAAATCTTTATACCAACTATTTCTAGAATGACTCAGGAATCTTTCAAAATTATATCTAATTTTACAAAATGTGTTTCTTGTGAACACCATGAAGGCAATCTGAAGGCCCACATTTAAGGGACAAAAATTTTGATAGAATGAGGTGAAGTTTATCTTTCATGATTTATTGTGGACATTAGTACTGTTACTAGTCCCAATAGCAATCTCAGTGCTTTGTTTGGGTATAGCATTGTCCAATTTAGAGTCACCTTTGTCTGATCATTATCCTTAATTTGGTTTGCACAACATTATGTGTTAGATGCCCCTCTTGTAGCTGTGGAGACTGAAGCCAGGAGGGTTAAGTGATCTGGCTGCACAGTGGATCAGTATGAGAGCAAGGACTCTCAGTCTGCTCTTTACTCTCCTGAGCCATGGAGACCAAATGATAAGAACAGTGGAGCGAGGCGCTGTGCTGGCATCAGGAGGAACATGCCACAGCAAGTCACGACATGAGCATCTTGGCCTAGACTGACTATTTTCTGCTGTGGGATTTTAATTAAGTCACTTTGATCTATGACTTTAGGTTAGTTCTCTGATAACTTGGAGGTTGGATAAAGGATCTTTAAGTTCCTCCCCTGTCTTATCACCTTAAGACTGGAAACACTCTACAAAAAATAAAACACACTGAGTGTGTTTCTCTAGGTGGTATACACAGAGATTTGTAAAATGAAGGAAGAATGGAAAAAAGCCAGAGTCTTCAGTGAAATCATACCCAATGAGGTCTCACCCAATCTCTGCATACCCTAGAGGAGTTTCTCAGGAATCCAGATGTGTCTGTTTCAGAGAAACATGACTGTCAATCACCAAGGCATATTTGTTTGGAGTTCTTGAAAACTACAGTTATAGACTTTGAAGGGCATCCAGTCTAAAGCACAGATGAGGAACCTGATACTCAGAGGGCAGGAGTGATTCCTGAGATCACAGACTGAAACAGGACACAGAAACAGGTGACTCTTATCCACTGTCTTCTAGGAAGACATGTTACCAGTGAAGTTCAGTCATGGTCTGCTACTGTTTTATATTCTTAAACCACTTTATTGGAGTGTTCTTGATGTACAGAAAGCTGTACATATTTAATTAACACAACTTGAGTTTGGAGATAATTATATACCCATGAAGCCATGACTACAATCGATCCATCACTTAAAAAAGTTTCTTCCTACCATTTTTCCTATTATTATTATTTTTTTGTGATGAGACAACTACATAAGATCTATATTCTTAGCAAAATTTTAAGTATTCAATGGAATACTGTTAATTATAGGCACAATACAGCATAGTAGATCTCTAAGACTTATTCATCTGTATAACCTAAACTTTGTACCCTTTGACAAATGCCTCTGTGTTTCCCTGTCTCCCCAGCCTGGCAACCGCCGTTCCACTCTCTGCTTCTATGAGTATGACTATTTTAGCTTCATCACATACATGGTATGGTTACTGCTGGGTTTAATCCTCATGAGAGCAGGACCAGGACTTTCTTGCCTGCCCCATGTCTCCAGACTCCAGCATGGAGCTCAGCACAGGTAGGTGCTCAAAAAATAGCTATTGTATAGTTGAGTAAATGAATAAAACAATAAAAAATGATTGAACAGAAGGATCCATGCTTTAGCTCATCCTTCTCAGTTTCATAGCCAAAGACAACTTACACTCTACCCCCGTCCTGGCCTCTTCATACAGACTTTGGACCTGAGGTGACCCAGGCAGAAGAGAGTGGATGGATCTGTACAAGTTCATTTCTGCTATTAGAAAAAAAAAACAACTTCACAGGGCTGGGTGTATGTCTCATTTTATTAGAGCCCCCTCATTCTCATATTGTAAAAAGAACCTACTTCTGGGACTATGGGGAGAAGCCTTTCCACATGAACAGAAACCAAATTCAATTTTAATATATAGCTTGGTTGGGAGTCAGGGCTGACATCTGCAAAGTTATGATATTGGAAATTTGGTCTTTGGTTACATTTCCTCAACTAACTGAGCACTAGTGCTCTAGATACTTTCACTGTGGTGCCTAGAAGTGTCAGGTCTCCAATTTATGATTTCAATGTGCCCTCCATCAAAGCTCCCCTGGCTCTGATGCATTATTCTCAGGTGTTGGAGAAGATGAAAGATCTGATGCTTACGTCCCTGTTGAGTCATTTATAGTTGACCAAAGTTTCCTTTTTGACCTTTCTGAGGGATGCTCCATTAACCATCAGGGATTTCAGGTTCCTTTCTGATATAGAGATTTCAGAGGTATATTTTAGTTGATGGAGATAGGAAAGAATTCGTGTCTCAAAGAAAATTTCATTTATACACATTCACACATGTACATACACACAAGCACAGACACAAATACAGGTACAGGCAGAAGAATTTACCAGAGGAAATGGGAACTCCAGACATAAAAACCAAATAAATCCTGCCTCACATTATAGTGGTCAGTTCTGACTTATTTGTACCAGGAAGATCAGTTCTCTCAGTCCAACTCTTATAAATAAAATAATTTCTTTCTCTGACAAATCTTAAACTTTAAACATTTTGAGTTGGTAATATATAAAACAATAATTGTTTAGTTAGAAATACATTTGACACTACCAAATAATTATTATATTTTTAAACCATGTAAAATGGCTTTTAAAAGAGGGAATTAAGATACTGTTAAGAATTTTACTGGATCTAATGAAAGTTTTAGTGTTATTGGAGAGGAATAAAGGTCCCTAATTGGAATTGGTTTTATGGGCCTCTAAACCCATTTAAAATGGCAACAGGCAATGAATTTGAGGAAAAGCCTAGTCTGATTGGATCCTTACTAACTGTCCTTGTGCAGTATTTAGTTAGATTTGGATGAATACAAAGCCTGTTCCACCTCCTTCCCCGTCCCACACCTTCCCAGCTTCAGTTTGTCACTGATGGATTTGCTTATTCCCCACTTGATGTCACCCTAATCAAAATCACCCTTGGCTCTTGCTACTTCTCTCATCTACTCTTGCACCACCAACCCATTCACCTCACTGTGGGTCAGAGGAAGGCTCTTAATGACCCCCTTGATTTCTTAGACTAAAATCCCATGTCATTACTGTGACCCATTCTTCATGGTCTTACCACCCTTAACTCTATCTGCTCATTCCAAACGAGACACTCTGTGCACCACATTATTGATATTTTTAGTGTCTGGAAGAGACCTTACTCTGTCTCCTCAGGGCATTTGTATGTGCTTTCCTGCTGCTTTGAATGCCTTTTGTATTCACTCCCATCTCCCTTTCAGTAGTCTGCTCCTCTACAGATCTCAACTCAGGTATTACACTTCAGGGAAGTCTTCTCTGAAACCCTGCCCAGATTGTGTTTCCCCTTCCTTCTTCTTCCTCATAGCACCATGCACCTCTTTTTTGGTAATATATCGCTCTTCTAATTTCACATTTATCCCTCTGCTTTTTTAATTGACAAGTTATAGATGTGTGTATTTATGGGGTACAAAGTGGTTTTATGATTTTTGAATACAAAGTGGAAAGGGTAAAGTAAGCTAATTAGTATGTTAACCACCTCAAATATTTAACTGTCTTGTTATAAGAACATTTGAAATTTCCTCTGTTAATAAAATTTAAATGTACAACACTCGGTTATTAATTATATTCACCATGCTGTATAATTGATTTCACACACACACAAATCAAATGTTTTCCTCCTATTTCACTGAGGCTTTTTACACTTTGACCATCATCACCTCACACCTTCTAATCCCCCTAGTCCCCAGTCTGATAACTACCTTTTCTACTCACTGCTTCCATAAGTTCAATTTTTTTGGATTCCACATATAAGTGAGAACATGCAGCATGTGTCTTTCTCTGTTTGGCATATTTCTTTTAGTATAATGTTCTCCCATTCTATCAATGTTGTTTTTTATTTTAAGTATGCTTTTAAAAAATTAGATTAATTAATTATAAAGCTATGGTATACAAGTGAGGATTTACTACATAAGTAGGCTGCATGCAGGTGAAGTTTGGGGTTCTAGATGGCCCTTACTCCCTGTGGTGGTGGACCAGGTATACTTTGAGTTGTCATGTGTCCTCCACCTTCCACCTTCCCTCCCTCTGCTAGCAGTACCCAGCGACTATTGATCTCACTCTTGTGCTAATGTGAAAAGTGTTCAGGGCCCACTTATGAGTGAGAACATGCGGAATTCTGTTCTTTGTTTCTATGATAGTTCATTTAATATGATGGACTCCAACTGCATTCAAGTTGCTGCAAAGGCCATGATTTTGTTCTTTTTTACACTTTGGATGGCAGCAGGGTTGGTTTCATGTTTTTGCTATTGTGAAGAGTAAGACAATAAACATAGGTGTGCAGGTGTCTTTTTGGTGGTGTGATTTATGTTTCTTCAGTTATATTCCCAAGAGAGAGATTGCTGGATTGTATGGAAGATCAGCTTTTAGTTCTTTTATGAATCTCCACTCTGCTTTCCATAGAGGTGGCCCTAGCTTATGCTACCACCAACAGTGTAGAAGCATCCCTTTTTCTCTGCTGCTGTGTCAGTACCTGTTGTTTTTTTTACTTATTAATGATAGCTACCCTTACCAGAGTTAGGTGGTATCTCATTGTAGTTTTGATTTGTATTTCTCTGATGATTAGTGAGGATGAGCATTTTTTTAATTTATCTCTTGGCTGCATTTTATATATATATATATATATATATTCTTTTGAAAATTGTCTATTCATATCCCTTGTCCATTTTAAAATATGGTTATTTGTTTTTTCCTTTCAGCTCATTTGAGTTCCTAGTAGGACCTGGATGTTAGGCCTTTATCAGATACATAATTGATAAATATTTTTTCCCTATTCTGTTGGTTGTCTCTTTACTCTCTTGATGATTTCTTTTTCTGTGCAAAAAACTTTTCAGTTTGGTGGAGTCTCACTTGTCTACCTAGCTTTTATGGCTTTCACTTTTGGGGACTTGCTCAAGAATTTGTTGCCTACTCTGATGTGCATAGAATGTTTCCCATATTTTCTTCTAGGATTCTTATAGTTTGAGGTTTTATGTTTAGGTCTTTGATCCATTTAAAGTTGATTTTTGTATATGGTGATAAGTAGGGTCCGGTTTCATTGTGTATACAGTCAGCCAGTTTTTCCAGCACCATTTGCTAATTATAATTCCCTTTTCCCAGTGATTATTATTGGTGGCTTTGTCAAAGATGAGTTGGGGAGATGGAACAAGATGGCGACAGCATAGGTGAACTTGTGAGATTCTACGAACGTGAGTTCCCAAAAAGACTCTTAATTCTCTTCCTCCATCCTCCAGCCCACCACCAGCCATGCTGATGTGAGGCCTGGGGACCTTCAGTCCCACACAGGGCCAGATATTGCAGCCCCTGCTGCTGCTGTTCCACTGCATGCGTGGAGTCTCAGGTCCCAGCCCCCTCCCAGCTCCCTCCCTGGCTACGTCCCTCCCTGGCTACATCATCTCCCTTGGCACCCGGCACCAAGCCGCTGGTCACTCAGGGAGGCTCTGGGCGCTCGCCCCTCAGACACCGGTCCTATTCCTAGCTGAAGTACCCTGTGGGGGCCCAGGGCCATGCTCATTGCTCACCGCCTGCCCTTTGGAGCTTTAGAGCTCTGGAACTCCGGGCCCACCCTGGCTGAGGCACTTCAGCGTGAGACCCCAAGCTGGGGGACCCAGACAAGTGGAGAAAAACATCTGAAAAACTGCCTCGTCATTCTCCAGGCAGAGACTTCCATTGCCCCGCCCACCTATCAACAAACTTTACCTCAATTCATAAGGCAAGGCACGAAACAGGAGACAAAGCCCCACCCCTATGCTGCAATGAAAAACAAAGGGAGAGGCCATAATCAGAGATCAGAGAAGTGACTTTAGTCTGATTGCTTATTTTGACTTATGATTTTATCATTGTAACTGTTGGTTATGATCATGTTTGTTGTTTGCCTTCTGACTTACACTATTTCTTGATTTTATTGGCCTGTCTCAGTGTAGCTATCAGTACTCTTTAGGGAATCTTTCTTACGTGTCTTTCTTCACTTCTTCCCGGCCTTGTGTCTCTTTCTCACCTGATAGTTGTATGTATATCTGTTTTCCCTCTCGCTCTTCTCTCTTTCTAACTCCCTATTGATCCCCCTTCCTCCATTATTTTTCTCTTTTATACCCCTTTTTAATCTAGGGACCAAGACTACATACTGCTGAATGGACAGATTGTAAGGCAGAGGGAAATAGGTTCCAGTGTGCTCATACACCTGTTCGTGGATGCTAGAATCAGCATATACATTCTGAACCACAGCTTCCCTCTCAATTAAACCTCAAAACTGCAAAAAATACAGATTGCAGCTTAAGCTCCAACCTGAAATGTGAACAAAGCCAGAAGACCCTCAAAAGGAAGAACAGGATATTGCAGAAGAGAAATAAAAGCAACACCTTCCTCAAAAACAGAATTAAAGAAGGGGAGGGAAAGGGAGAGAGAAAGAAAAATCTACACAAATGAAGAAAACCAAAAGAGAAGTATGGGTCTCTCCCAGACCCCTGGGAGGTCAGACACTGAGAAAACTGACTTTGGAATGCAAACAATGCAGAGCCCCCAAATGAAGGGTCTCAAACTACAAACGTAGATATCAAGACAATAATGGAGAGATTAAAAAGAATTGAGGAGACAGAAGAAGAAACTAGGAAGGAGCTGATATCTGAGATAACAGTAATAAAGAATACTGTGAATGAAATAAATAACAAACTGATAAGCATGGAAAGCAGAATTACCCAAGCAGAAGAATCTCAGACCTTGAGGACCAAAATATAGAAATAACCCAAACTCTTAAAGGCACAGAATATAAGCTCAAAAAGACAGAACAAAACCTTCAAGAGATGAGCGATTACCTCAAGAGGCCTAACCTTAGAGTAATTGGACTTCCTGAGGCAGAATGAGAGACAGAGACCACACTGGAACAAACTTTCCATGAGATCATTCAAGAAAACTTACCTTATCTAATCAATGATGCAAAAATTCAAACAAGAGATTCAGAGAACCCCTGCAAGACAACAAATGAGAAGACCAACTCCTAGACTCATAATAATTCACCTAAACAAAGTAGGCATAAAGGAAAAATCCTAAAGGCAGCAAGAGAAAAAGGCTAGAACACCTACCATGGAAGACCAATTAGAATAGCAGCAGATTTATCTACAGAAACCCTGCATGCTAGGAGAGGTTGGAGCCCTATCTTCAAAGTCCTAAAAGATAAACAATTTCAACCAAGAATAACCTACCTGGCCAAGCTAAGCTTCATCAGTGAGGCAGAATTAAAATCTTTCCCAGATATCCAATCCCTAAGAACCTATGCTGCCACCAAACCATCTCTACATAAACACTTAAGAAAGTACTAAACACAGAAGAAAAGGAAAAAAGAACAATGTTCTTACAAGAGTACAGGGAAAAGAATAAAATATACATGAACCAAACCCAAAACCCAAAGAAAAAAATGAAAAAAACCAAGTGGAGGAACAACAACTCTATGAGAACTCTATGATAGGGACGAACTCTCATATTTCAATAATTAGCCTCAATGTGAATGAACTAAATGCACCACTGAAAAGACATAGAATGGCAAAATGAATAAAATATCACCAGGCAACAATATACTGTCTTCAAGAGACCCATCTCACTAGAAAGGACATACACAGGCTCAAAGTAAGAAGATGGGAAACAAATTTTCAGGTGAATGGAACACAAAAGAAAGGAGGAGTCAGGATCCTAATTTCAGAAAAAATACCATTTAAGCTATCAAAAATTAAAAAAAATACAGAGGGCCACAACATAATGATAAAAGTTTCACTTCATCATCAAGAAATATCTATCCTAAACACACATGCACCCAACATAGGTGCACCAACTTTCATAAAGCAACTTCTAGGAAAACTGAAGAAAGATATTGACTCTAACACCGTCAGAACTGGGGACTTTAATACCCCACTTACAACCCTAGACAGATCATCAGGACAAAAAATCAGCAAGGAGATGCGGAACCTCAATGAGATTCTGGACCAAATGGACTTAATTGATACCTACAGAACACACCATCCAAAGAACACAGAATACACATTCTACTCATCACCGCATGGAACATATTCTAAGATCGACCACATAATTGGACACAAATCAAGAATAAGCAAATTTAAAAGGACTGAAATTCTACCATGCACCTTCTTGGACCACAGTGGAATAAAAATAAACATTGACACCAACAAGGTTGCCCCAAAACCCACAAAGACATGGACATTAAACAGCATGATGCTAAACAACTCCTGGGTCAATGATGAAATCAAAAGAGAGATCAAAAGATACCTGGAAACAAATGAAAATGAAGAAACATCTTACCAAAATCTCTGGGATGCCTTGAAAGCTGTAGTAAGAGGGGAATTTACATCCCTATAAACACACATGAAGAAAATGGAAAGAACACAAATTAAGAGCCTAACAAGCCACCTAAGGAAGCTGGAAAAGCAAGACCACAAACACCCTAATTTCATCAGAAGAATCCAGATCACCAAAGTAAAAGCCCAAATCCAAGACATAGAAGACAAAAAGATAATACAAAAAATCAATGAAACAAAAAGCTGGTTCTTTGAAAGATAAACAAGATTGATGGTCCCCTAGCTAGACTGACCAAGAAAAAATGAGAAAAAAACCAAAGAAGCAAAATCAGAAACACAAAAGATGAAGTCATATTTGACCCTGAAGAAATACAAAAGATCATTAAGACTACTACATACACTTGTATGGAAATCAACTTGAAAACCTTGAGGAAATGAAGGACTTTCTGACATCACACAACCTACCTAGGTTGAAACAAGAAGAAATTGAGACCCTAAATAGACCAATAAAAATCAAGGAAATTGACTATGTAATAAGAAAACTACCTACAAAAAAAGGTCCTGGTCCAAATGGCTTTCCAGCAGAATTCTACAAGACATGTAAGGAGGAGCTGATACCAATCCTACTGAAGGTATTCCAGGTGATTGAAAAAGATGGAACTCTCCCCAAATCATTTTATGAAGCTAACATCATATTGATACCCAAGCCAGGTAAAGATCCAACAAAAAAAATAGAACTACAGGCCAATATCTTTGATGAACATAGATGCTAAAATTCTCAACAAGATCCTAGCGAACCAAATTCAGCAATACATCTCAAAAATCATTCACCATGACCAAGTAGGCTTCATTCCTGGGATGCAAGGCTGGTTCAACATTCGTAAAACCATAAATGTAATTAAATACATCAACAGATGTCAAAACAAAAACCAGATGATTATATCATTAGATGCAGAAAAAGCTTTTGATAAAACCCGCGCACCCATTCTTGATAAAAACCCTTGAACATGTAGGCATACGGGGAACATACCTCAAATAGTTAAAATCATCTATGAGAAACCCACAGCCAGCATACTCCTAAATGGACAAAAATTGAAACCATATCCTCTGAAAACTGGAACAAGACAAGGAAGCCCACTGTCACCCGTTCTGTTCATCATAGAATTGGAAGTCCTGGCTCGAGTAATCAGAGAAGAGGAGGCAATCAAGGGTATCCAAATAGGAAAAGAGGAAGTTAAGTCATCTCTCTTTGCAGATGATATGATTGTGTACCTTGAAAACCCAAGAGAATCTGTCAAAAACCTCCTTACACTGCTAAAGGCCTTGGCAAAGTTTCAGGATACAAAATAAATGTACAAAAAGACAATCGCAGGCTGAGGTGAGTGGATTGCCTGAGCCCATGGGTTTGAGACCCACCTGGGCAGCGAGACCTCGTCTCTACAATAAATCAAAAAATCAGCCAGGGCGTGGGAGCGCATGCCTATAATTCTGATTACTTGGAAGGCTGAGGTGGAAGGATTGCCGGAGCCACAGGTTGAGGCTGCAGTGGCCAGGAGCAGCCACTACACTCCAGTCTGGGGGACAGAGTGAGACTCCAACTCAAAAAGAAAAAAAAAAAGACAATCGCATTTCTCTACACCAATAATAAACAAACAGAAACCCAAATAAAAAACATAATTCCATTCACAATAGCCACAAAAAAAATGAAATACCTTGGCATCTTCCTAACCAGAGATGTGAAAGACCTTTACAATGAAAACTACAAAACACTGCTCAAAGAAATCAAAGATGACACTAACAAGTGGAAATATATCCCATGCTCATGGATTGGAAGAATCAACATTGTGAAGATGTCCATCTTACCTAAGCAATCTACAAATTCCATGCAATACCCATCAAATTATCAGCAACATTCTTTTCAGACCTAGAAAAGACAACACAGGAATTCATATAGAAACACAAACGTCCAAGAATAGCCAGAACAATCCTCAGCAAAAAAAACAAAGCAGATGTTATCACAATACCAGACTTCAAACTTTACTATAAAGCTACAATCATCAAAACAGCTTGGTATTGGTATAGGAACAGGCATATAGATCAATGGTATAATATTGAGATTCCAGAAGCAAAACCTCAGTTTCTCAACCAACTCATCTTCAACCAAGCCTCCACCACCTACCACTGGGGAGAGGAGAACCTATTCAGTAAATGGTCCTGGGAAAACTGGCTGACCACATACAGAAGATTGAAACAGGACCCCTATCTATTCCCATGCACAAAGGTTAACTCCTAATGGATCACAGACCTGTTCAACCTCACTAATCATCAGGGAGATGCAAATCAAAACCACACTGAGATACCACCTAACTCCAGTCAGAATGGCAATTATCAACAACTCAAAAATAGCAGCTGCTGGAGAGGGTGTGGCAAAAAGGGAACACTTCTACACTGTTGGTGGGAGTGTAAAATAGTGCAACCTCTGTGGAAAGCAGTGTGGCGATTCCTAAAAGCTCTAAATTCAACCTCCCATATGACCCTGCAATCCCCCTACTGGGAATATATCCTGAAGAACTCAAATCACTCTATAAAAAAGATACCTGCACACGTATGTTTATCGCAGCATTGTTCACAATAGCAAGAATCTGGAAGCAACCATGCTGCCCATCAAAAGGGGACTGGATTAAAAAATGTGGTACATATACACGATGGAATACTATGCAGCCATAAAAAAAGAACAAAATCATGAATTTCGCAGCAACCTGCGAAACTAGAGTCTATAATACTGAGTGTCCTCTCACAGAAACAAAAGATCCGAGTATCACATGTTCTCACTCATATAATGGACCTTGAACATCCAATGTAATACTATAAGAAAATGACTGATAGTACTGGGAAACTATGGGGGGGGTGGGAGAAGGGATTAACAGTAGCAAATATCTGTCTGGGGATGGGGAAACACCTCTCATCAACAGGGTGCCTGAATGATACGTAATTGTATACCTAACCCTTAACTGTACCCCACAGCATCATAATAAAAAATATTGATAAAAAAAAAAAGATGAGTTGGTTGAGAGACCACATTTTTGTTTCTGGAATCTCTGTGCTGCTCCATTGGCCTATGTGTATATTCTTGTACCAATACTAGACTGTTATAGTTACTGTAGCCTTTGTAATGAAGTTTAAAGTCTGGAAGTGTGATATCTTCCACTTTGTTCCTTTTGCTGAGGATTTTTTGGCTATTTGTGCTCTTTTTTGTTTCCATATGAATTTCTGTGCTGTCTTTTCCAGATCTGAGAAGAATGATATTGCTAATTTAATAGGTATTGCATTGAATCTGTAGATTGCCTTGGGTTATAATTTGATGTTTAACGTTTAGGTCCTTGATACATTTTTGAGTTGATTTTTGTATATAGTGATAGATAGGGGTCCAGTTTCAATCTTCTGCATGTGGTTAGCTAGTTTTCTCAGCATTCTTTGCTAAACATAGTCTCCTTTCCCCAATGATTGTTATTGTTGATTTTGTTGATGATGAGTTGTTTGAGAGACCGTGTTTTTAATTTCTGAAATCTCTATCCTGTTTCATTGTTTTATTTGCCTATTCTTTACCAATATCGTGCCATCTTGGTAATAAAGACTTGTAATAAAGTTTAAAGTCTGGAACTGTGGTACCGCCTGCTTTGTCCCTTTTGCTGATGCTTATTTTGACTATTCATGCTCTTTTTATTTCTGTATGAATTTCTGTATTGTTATTTCCAGGTTTGCCAAAAAGATGTTGGGAATTTGATTGGTATTGCATTGAATCTATAGATTGTCTTGGGTAGGATGAACATCTTGACAATATTGATTCTTCTAATCAATGAGTATGGAATGTTTTTCCATTTGCTTCTGTCATCCTTGATTTCTTTGAGCAGTGTTTTGTAGTTGTTATTGTAAAGGTCTTTCACTTCTCTGGTTATGTAGATGCCCAGGTATTTTTTTTTTTTGTAGCTATTCTGAATGGGATTTGTGTTTTTTATTTGGTTTTCTGCTTGCCTTTGCTGATATATAAAAATGCAACTGTCTTTTGCCCATTGATTTTGTAACCTGAGATTTTACCAACATCAGTTATCAGTGCAAGAAGACTTTTGACAGCCTCCCTAGGATTTTCTAGGTATAGAATCATATTAACTACAACGATAAATAGCTTAAGTTCCTCTTTTCCTATTTGGATACCGCTGATTTTCTTCTCTTGTTTGTGCTGTATTTTTAATTATTTTTGAAAGAGCTATTAAGAGTATACTTCAATATAGAGGCTGGGGTGGGAAAGAGGTTAAAAAAAAGTATACTTCAATATAAAATAGCAACCTCAAAAGGAAAGAGTGAAAAGGAGGAAGCTATTGTGAGCATATAAATTGGTAATTACATAGATGAATCTTAGTAAAAATTGACGATAACCATAATAGTCACTGCAGCTACTATTATCACATACAGAGTATTTTAGAAAAGCTAAATTTGGAATACTAGACACCAATAAATGAGAAATATCAGAATACACATTTAGATACCACCTAACCCAAGTAAGAATGGCTATCATTAATAAAGCAAACAACAACAAATGCTGGTGAGGATGCAGAGATAAAGGAACGCTTCTACACTGCTGGTGGGAATGCAAAGTAGTGCAGCCTCTCAGGAAGACAGTGTGGCGATTTCTGAAAGAACTAGAAATTGACCTTCCATATGCCCAGCAATTCCCTTATTGGGAATATACCCAGAGGAACTCAAATCATTCTACAAAAAAGATAGCTGCACATGATGTTTGTTGCAGCTCCATTCACAATAGCAAAACAAGGAACTAACCATGCTGCCCATGGAAGCTGGACTGAATTAAAAAAATGTGGCACATATACACAACAGAATATTATGCAGCCATAAAGGAGGACAAACATAGGGATTTTACAGCAACTTGATGGATTTAGAGTCGATCACACTCAGTGATCTATCACAGAAACAAAGAACAGAGTACCATGTGTTCTCACTCATAAGTGGACCTTGAACAATTATCATAATACTATAAGAAAGGGATTGGCAGTAGTGGGAAACTGCCAGGGGACCGGGGGTGGGATTGGCAGTTGAGGGAAACTGCTAGGGGAGGGAGGGGCACACCTCATCAACAAGGGTACCTGCATAATCAACGTTTGATACCTAACCCTGAATTGTACCCCACATCTTTAAAAAAAAAGAAATATCAGAATATAATTTTAGTCAACCTTTTAAGGTCCTTTTTTTGTTGGAAAGTTGGTGATTTACTTTCAATTTTCCAAAGACAAACATGCATGTTAATATTAAAGAGCAATCTCTGAAAGAATGGAATAAAACACTGATGCAGCTTTGGAACTGATAGGAATAAAATGGGGAAATAAAGACAATTCCACTCATCCAAAGAAGAATGGAAAAGGAAAAGATAAAATAAGTAAAAATCATGGTAACTTAAGAGTCAAATACAATGGGTGAAACTTGATTGAATCCTAGTTGAAAAAAAAGTAATTGAAGTTTTTTTTGGACAATGAGGAAATGTAAATATTAATTCAATATTAGATGATAGTTAATTATTATAATTTTTCTTGGTTGGGCTTGGTGGCTCAGGCTGTAATCTCAGCACTTTGGGAACGCGAGGGGAGTGGATTGCCTGAGTCTGTGGGTTCGAGACCCACCCGGGCAATTTGGCGAGACCTCATCTCTACAATAAATCCAAAAAAAAAAAAAAATTAGCTGGGCGTGGTAGCATGCGCCTATTGTTCCAGTTACTCGGAAGGCTGAGGTGGAAGGACTGCCGGAGCCCAGCAGGTCGAGGCTGCAGTGGCCAGGAGCGTGCCACTGCACTCCAGTCTGGGCAATAGAGTGAGACTCCAACTAAAAAAAAAAAAAATTTTTTTTTCTTAAGTTTAAAAATGGTGCTTTAGATGTCTGCAGCTTACCTTGAAAAGGTGGCCATGCAAATCAAATAAGAGGATATAAGGCCAAAGGGCCCTAATACAACGGGAATGGTAAGCAACTCTTTATTATTATTCTTTGTACCAGGATGACTTTGCATGTCATTTTCATAAGCTGCAGGCGGCCTCCACTCATCTCTGCATGTGAAGTCCTATGTACTACATAGTAATAAGGAGAGATTCCATTATGACCCTCTTCTTCAATGAAGTCTTCTTTGAGCAACCATCCATCATCTTTCTTGGGAACATGTATTTATGAACCATTTGGTTAACATTGAACAAAGAGTGTAATCATGCCTTAATCTGTCATAGCCCTTCTCCCACAGGAGCAGTGGTAAAGTGCAGGGGTTAGTATTGTGAGCTCTAGAGCAAATGGCTAGTGTTCAAACCCTAGCCACTTCACTCAAAGCCAGTGACCTTGAGCAAATTACTTAAGCTCTCTGTGTCTCAGCTTTCTCATATATAAAATAGTGATGACAATAGCACCTACCTCAGGATGTTAGGTGGATTCACTGAGTAATACATTTAGAGGACTTAACAACAGTGCCTTTTTATGTATGTATGTATGTATACATGTATGTATTTATTTATTTATTGAGTGGGAGTCTTACTCTGTTATCCAGGCTGGAGTGTAGTGACATGCTCACGGTCACTGCAGACTTGAGCTGCTGGACTCAGGCGATTCTTCTGCCTCAGCCTTCCAAAACAGCTGGAACCACAGGTGCATGCCACCACATCTGACTAATTTTTTGATTTATTGTAGAGATGAGGTCTTGCCTTATTGCTCTGACTGGTCTCGAACTCCCCAGTTCAGGCAATCCTCTCTTCTCTGCCACCCATAGTGCTGGGATTACAGGGCCCGAACAACTGCTCCTGACTTTTATTTATTTATTTTATTTTTTTTTAATTGACTATTTTTTTTTAAGTGAGAGTGCTTAGAATGCTGTCTGGAACATAATAGGTACTATATACAAGGCAACTAATTTTATACATAATACATTTTGTAATTACACAGAGCTTTAGGTTTTTTCCTGCTGGTGTTTATTATCACTTTTATTATTTCACCTTTCACTTTCTTCCCCTAATATTCATGAAGGGAAGGCAGGTATTAGCTCCCTGTTTTCAGTGAGAAAACAGAAGCCCAGGATGGTTAAATAACTTACTCCTGGTCATCTATTTGGAGACTGTTGAGTGGAATTAGGTCTTCTGAGTCCTGGGCTTTAATTCTTGGTTTAAGAGTGGAAAAGCAGTGAATTGTTCATGGTCAATGATTAACTTTTTCACTTTCCTGGGTACAGTTTGTTTTCCTTGGTTAATGACCATTCTCAGAGCACATGGCAGGGCAGGAGAAAACCACTCAGATCCACCAACGTCCCCCTAAAAAAATGCCAAAGAAAAAGTTGAACACATTTAGAGCAGCACAGGTAAATATCAAAGTTTGGTTTGTGTCAGGAAATGTTTTCAGGTGAATGTTTATCCCATCACATGGTAGTTATAGGGATCTATAACACAGGAAGGTGACCATTTGGTGAGTCAGATGAGTGATAACAATGAGGGCAGATACACTTATGAATGACCCACTGTTCTTCTGCAAACAGTCATTCTATATTTTATAAATAAATGATTTAATTATTTTTGGAATGTTCCTGCAAGCTATCATAGGTATCACTTGATTCTGCAAAAGACACATTACGATGAACAATTGGGAAGCGATCTCAAATCAAGAAATACTAACATTTAGATGCTATCTATTAAACAAAGAACATTTTAATTGCTTTTATCTGCAATGATATTTCATGATTTATTAATATTATTATTTCTACTACTTTGATCAATTTTTACATTGTGAGTTTACTTTGCAGTTTAAGAGTCTTTGCATAAACTATTGAAATATGTCATATTCATACAATTACACTACATATAGGCTAGATCAGGAGTCAACAAATTTTGCTATAAAGTGCCAAATCATAAATATTTCAGCCTTGCAGGTTCTATGCTGTCTTTGTAAACTATTACTCAACTCTGCCTCTGAAGCATGAAAGTGGCAGTAGATGATAGGTAAATGAGTGGATAGACCAATAAAACTTTATTTACGAAAGCAGTTGCACATAGGGTTTGACTTCTGGGCTATGGTTTGAAAAACTCCAAGTTGAATTATGCAGGATTGATCATCCCTTCTTTTGCAGCTGTGAATCTGAGGCCACACAGTGAATTAATGAGAGAACAAGGACTTGGCCCTATGCTAACTCTCAGTCTGGTTTTTCCTTTCCTGAACTCTTATATGCCCAATTACAACTACAACATAATCCTGAGGCATTGTGCTGTGTATCACGAAGGGAACATCACTGTAAGTCTGCAGAGCTGGGGCCTGGCCTCAGACTGGCTCCTATTAGTTGTGTGACTTTTATCAAGTTACTTTAACTCCCTAGCCTCAGTCATTTCATCCAAAGAATGAGGAGGTTGAAGAAAGAATCTCTGAGGTCCTCTCTGGCTTTAAAACGCAATATTCTTAAGCTCAGGAGTAAAGAAGGAATTTTTTTATTATGAAGTTTTTACAAATGTTGTAGCATTGATTTACACAGAAGTCATTATAAACCTACCAACAAATATTGACTGGGTTTATTATGCTGTGAAAGAGGGAGAGATATATGACATAACTTTTAAAAGGTAATTAATAGGAAGAAAATTTTTTCTACCACCTATATAAAATGAGTAAATAATTCATACATAAGAAACATTGCTTAACAGAGATGGTAAGTTCCTTTGGGTTTCTGAGAATGAGCCTCAGTGAGAGCTAGAAGTTTTGAGAAAAAAGCTCTTGGTAGGTGTAAATGCTAGACTATGCTCGAGGTTTAGAGTATGAATAGTGAAGGTGGGAGTGAAGAGAAACATCCCAAGGCTGTACAGAAATTGTTCATGCATGTCACAGTAGGTCAGTGAGTTTGATTAGGGTAGGTGGTGTGCGTTGGAGAAATGTGGAAAGCATTGATTTTGCATCACTTTAGGTTGCTTGGAATAGAGTCATTAAAAAAATCACAGCATGACAGTTTCAGCGTTGTCATTTGTTATATAAAAAACTTTGCTCTCATTAGTGCATATCAAATAAGTTTGCCTGGATTTTATCCTATTTTTAGCCTAATATGAGGCACCTGTCATAGAACAGTTGAACATTCATGATTATTCACTCAGGCCTTTTATACCCAATTTCCCAAAAGAAAACTGGGCAGTCTTGCCCTCTGACTGGTGATGTGCAGAGGTGAGGACATTATTAGTTCCATTCCTGAATATCCTAAGATAGGAACTAAGTGGTTTTCTTTAATTCTTCCTAACTCTTTTTCTCAACACAGAGGCAAATTAGAAGGGGGAACGTTAGCAATTAAAGCCCATTTTCTTGAGTCACTAATTCTCGTTAGTCTTGCAGGGTGTGGGATTGGCTGGTCTATTAAACTATGTGTTTCAACACAAGGTACTCTAATCTGGATGTCCCCTACTTGTCCTTACCAGGCTTCTGAGATAATCTTCAGGCAGCCAATGGAAAACATAATTGGAGCAGTACACTGTGGGAGATGCTATTGCTATTCCTAAAGAAAAGGGTTTGGAAGCCTTTGAGAATAAAAACTGAGGCACATCTGCTGTGTCCATTTAATCCATGCCTTATACTGCTAAAGCAAGGCAAATTTGCCCAGATCTCTCCAATAGTGAAGTTAACATTTGATGAGCACTTTCTAAAGGCCAATTATTTTCCTGTTTTATTTTTCTTATATTATCTCACCCAATCTCTTTAATATTCTTATATTTCTATCCTCATTGTACAGATGAGGAAGGAGGCTGGTCTCACTGAAGTGGACTTCCTCAAGTTTATACATAGATGACATAGCGAGGGCTTGAAAGGGTATAGTTAGATTACCGGGATTTCACGATTCATCACTAATGAGCTCAAATGCTGGAAACCATCATGTTCTAACAAAGTAAGGGGTTAATAAATTAACTTAGGAGAGGTAGAAAGGCAGAGAGACATCCTCATGGATGCATTTCCTATTTCCTATGAAGATACTGCTGAGAGTGAGGCTTGTATTGAAGGAGAGAGATGGGATATAGCGCAGGGTTATCAAGAGACTCAGGCATACTTGGTCCTTCTTTCTTCCACTGCACAGCTGTAATTTGGGCAGAGGCGGCATGGGGTAGCCAGAGCCTCAGTGACAAAACTCTCAATGCCACAGTCTCACCCAGCCCTAGATCCTCTATTGTTTCTCATTATTCCATGGGGACTTTTCTTCAGAGAAGCATGAGTGCTAGTTGGCAGGTCCCATGTTATTGGGACCTTGAAGCCAGAAAGCTTCTCCCAGCATTCCCAAAATTCTCCTACCTGCAAAGACTCTGTATGTGCTGAGATGAGTTGGGATGGAGCACCACTGAGGAAATAAGTAAAATTTAACCTTCAGAAAATAGTCAGAATTAAATACCCTTCACTACATGGAGACATATTTCAGAATAGTGTTACAAATTAGATCATAGAGCAGCATGTTTATAGGTAAGTTGTTAATCTCTAGAATCCTCAGTTGCCTCATACACAAAATGAGGAGGCAAAGATCTCTCTCTCTCTATCTTTTTTTTTGATGAGGCACAAATGAGAAAGTGCTTACCAGGGGGCCTGCTGGCATGCGCTTCATTGGTAACTGTTGCTAGGAAGCTGTAAAGTATAGTGGTTGTAGCAGCTATAACTCACACTAGCTGTGTGACTTTAGCCAAGCTACTTTGTGCTTTAGTTTTTACATCTGCAAAATGAGGGATATTACCCATCTCGTGTGGTACTTCAGGGGACTCGGTGGCTTAGCCTGTAGTCCCGTGCCTTTGGGAGGCTGAGGTGAGTGGATTGCCTGAGCCCGTGGGTTCGAGACCCGCCTGGGCAGTGAGACCTCATTTCTACAATAAATCAAAAAACTAGCCGGGCGTGGTAGCACATGCCTGTAATTCCAGCTACTTGGAAGGCTGAGGCGGTAGGATCGCTGGAGCCCAGCAGGTCGAGGCTGCGGTGGCCGGGAGCGGCCACTGCACTCCAGTCTGGGCGACAGAGTGAGACTCCAACTCAAAAAAAACAAAAAAACACACAAAAAACCCCACACTAGATAGCATGTGGAAAGCACCCAGAACAGTGCTTGCCACTTGGTGAGCACTCGGTCAAATCAGTTTTCATCATCATCATCACCACCACCAACCAAAAAGCATTTTCCCTTACCAGTGAGCTTTGGCTTCCACACTAATTCTTTGCACTAACAAGACGTTTTAAGTTTTAAACTAAGTAACTATGGCTGGATAGAAAAAGTATCTTCTCCAAAAAGTGACAGTATCCTCCTAAATCATTTCCAGTGCTTCTGCTGACTCCTTGGCATCCAGATAACCGAGATGCCTTTTTATTGCTATCCCCTTCTTTCTGATACCCTACTCCCAGAATGCAGCAGTCATACCAACTTCACAGGATGGTAGGGCTATCTGGTTATGGCATCTCTGGTTTGTTGCATTTAAAAAATACACAAGACTTCTGAATTGTCAACTTTTTCCAAAGTGATATTTGATTGCAAAAGTTATATCCATGTGAATTAAT
>JAPVLO010003265.1:0-25208 GCA_027257055.1 Cephalopachus bancanus
CAGACACATGAAGAAGAAATGTCCAACCTCACTAATCATCAAGGAGATGCAAATTAAAACTACACTGAGATACCACCTAACTCCAGTCAGAATGGTCATTATCAATAACTCAAAAAATAACAGATGCTGGAGAGGATGTGGTAAAAAGGGAACACTTCTACATTGTTGGTGGGAGTGTAAACTAGTGCAACTCTGTGGAAAGCAGTGTGGTGATTCCTAAAAGCTCTAAATATCAACCTCCCATATGACCCCACAATCTCCCTACTGGAAATATACCTGAAGAACTCAAATCACTCTATAAAAAAGATACCTGCACACGTATGTTTATCGCAGCATTGTTCACAATAGCAAAAACCTGGAAGCAACCATGCTGCCCATCAAAAGAGGACTGGATTTTTAAAAATGTGGTACATATACATGATGGAATAGTACGCAGCCATAAAAAAGAACAAAATCATGAATTTCGCAGCAACCTGGATGGAACTAGAGTCTATAATACTGAGTGATCTTTCACAGCAACAAAGATCTGAGTATCTCATGCTCTCACTCATAAGTGAACCTTGAACATCTATCACAATACTATAAGAAAAGGATCGACAGTGGTGGGCATCTATGGGGGGACAGGGAGGCAAAGGGTGGTGGGATTAATGGTAGTCAATATCTGTCTGGGGATGGGAGGGGAGACACCCTTATCAACAAGGTTGACTGAATGATGCATATTTGTATACATAACCCTTAACTGTACCCCACAATTTTAAAATAAAAAATATGTTTAAGCCAGGTTCGGTGGCTCAGCCTGTAATCCCACACTTTGTGAGGCTGAGGTGAGTGGATTGCCTGAGTCCACGGGTTCAAGACCCGCCTGGGAAACTTGGCGAGACCTCATCTCTACAATAAAATCAAAAAATTAGCCAGGTGTGGTAGCGCATGCCTGTAGTTCCAGCTACTTGGAAGGTGGAGGCAGATGGATCACTGGAGCTCAGCAGGTTGAGGCTGCAGTGGCCAGGAGCGTATCACTGCACTCCAGTCTGGGCGACAGAGTGAGACTCCAACTCAAAAAAAAAATAGGTTTAATAAATAAAGATAAATAAAATAAAATTTCTTTGCAATGTAAATACTTAAATGGTTCCATTACAGTTTGAAAGCTATTTTGCCTGTATGTTAACCTAAATATGCCTAAATTAACCTTATGTTAGCAATTAAACTCAACTTATCCTCCATTCCTTCATTAAGAAAACCTACTGAGCATCTCTTTGATACCATAATTTCTAATAAATAATTCTAGCCATAAATGCCATAGTTGGTTTTAAAACTGAGATAACCATTTTAGGTGTGTCTCCAACTTATATCTCATATAAATAACATTGATGAAATAAAGTAAATAATATGAATCTTTACCAAAGATTAATTTACCTGCTTCCACTGATATTTTACTGATATCAACGTATTACGTAGTCCTTCCAAAGTCTGTTCAAGTTTTTTGTTCATTTCAACTTTTTCCCAATATTCCTCTTCTTTTCTTCTTAACCGTTCCTAATTTCTTTATACGATTTATAAACATATCTTCTCTTTTCCTCTTCCTTTTTAAAGTTAAATCTGCAGTGAAATATGCCCATATTAAAATTCATTTTGTTAGAAAAACAAAACATCCATTTTGTGATCTGACTCTCCTTATGTTGGTTTATTATCCTAATATAATTTTTATGTTCTTGACTATTTTCCTTTCTAATTCTCATGTTTTTATTTTCTCACTGCAGTCTGGTAAAAAAGACATGGAAAGAGCATTCTTCGAATTGGTAAATAAGTTTCTCCTACTAGTAACTCTGGTAAATATTATGGAAAAAGATATTGGAATATTCAGTAAAGTTACAAGTTGAAATTTCTCCTTTTTTTCACATAATTACCTTTCAAATAGGATAGATCATTAATAAAAAAGAAGTTACTATTTATAAACAAGTTTACAAATTCACTAGAATTCAATGTTAATTTTCATAAAATATTGCAGGTATCAATAGCATGGTTTATAGTGTAAGATAGCATGTTCAAATGTCTTTCACATAACATGTATCTTCAAGTTACTGTAATCCAAGGCTAAGGAGTCAAATATCTGTTACCCCACCCTTTTTATGTTTCTTTTCTGGTAACACTTTCAACCTTTTTGGTAACACTTTCAATCTATCTTCTTATAAAACAATTTCTGGGTGTTTTTTTTTGTTGTTGTTGTTGTTTTGAGTTGGAATCTCACTGTCACCCAGACTGGAGTGCAGTGGCTGCTTCCGGCCACCGCAGGCTCGACCTGCTGGGCTCCGGTGATCCTTCCACCTCAGCCTTCCAAGTAGCTGAACTACAGGCGCGCGCTACCACGCCCGCTAATTTTTTTAATTTATTGTAGAGATGAGGTCTCGCCTGCCCAGGCGGGTCTCAAACCCATGGGTTCAGGCAATCCACTCACCTCAGTCTCCCAAAGGCACAGGATTACAGGCTGAGCCACCGAGCCCAGCTATAAAACAATTTCAACATCTCTCTTGAAACAAGACAGTATCTAATATTCAATTAAACAATAAGGGATAGTATATTTTCAACACAGAACTTTAATATCTGCATGTTAGAAAGAGATGTGAAATGAAACAAATCGGTGATCATTTTCTAGTTTACTTTTGACTTCCATGCATCTTAAGAACAAAACTGTGTAAATTTCATAAACTGTTCTGGGTTGAGAAAAATGACCATTTTAGATGTTCTGTTGGATAGACTATAAATTGATACAAACTTTCTTGAACAATTCAGAAGTGTTGCTCAAACACTTTTTGTGAAAAAGTTCCTCAGCCTAGGCAACATAGTGAGATCTCTTTTCTACAGAAAAATCAAAACATTAGCTGTAGTGCTCACCTGTAGTCTCAGCTACTCAGGATGCTGAGGTGGAAGGATCATCTGAGCCCAGGAGGTCAAGGTTGCAGTGAACCGTGAAAGTGCCACTGCCCTCCAGTGACAGAGACACCCCAATTTAAAAAATAAAAGGTTCTATACTTTAACCAAACAATTCTATATTGAAAAAATATATTCAAAGTGAATAATTAAAATATATAAAAGATGTTCCTTGAAGCATTCATTATGGTACAAAAAAATGTTTAAACTCAAAATACAATTTGTTAAATAAATACAGGAAATCTGCAACATACAAACACGTTTGGTTTCAAGAGCATGACTACAAGTCCAACAAAGTTAGTCTAGGTACCTAACACAATGAGCTATTTAGTATTGCACATATTTAACAGTCTATACTAACATCTCATAGAGAGAAATAACACATTTTTAAAGGCATCATCATTAAAGTTTGTAAATTGAAGGTTTGTATGCCAGGGACTTACTGTAGATATCTATTGTGGTGGGCTTCTATATTAAAATTGCAATTTAAAAGAATATGCATTTAATTATTAGTAGGAGTTTTCATAGTTAAGACCTTGCTATGCTATATTATTTCCAAGAATTTCACACCCCACAAGACCAAGAAGCTGTCTCTCCTGTCACACTCCAGAAATTAAATCATCAGTTATGAAAATTATCCTTCATATTTTTAGTAGATGTAAATAATTCAAACATTTATTTAAAAGTAGAATGTCATACCTCAAATTGCAGAGCTCTTTTTCGCATTCAAATGTTTTATGTTCTAACTGCAACTTCATTTCTTGTGTTTCAAGTAGCTTCTTTTTCAGTTCACTAACCTCTTCTTTCAGTGTTTCAATATTTAATATAAGTTGCTTACAGTGATTATTTTTAACTTCTATTGCTCTTTCACGTGACATAACTGCATCTTGGATTTTCATAATGTTGTCAGAGTCTGTATCAGAGAGAAAACAAGATAGAAATAAAATATCTGAGTTCCTACCAGATATAAAGGACAGTACATTTTAACATTTACACATTCATCCACTGAACAAATCTATACTGAGTGCCTATAACATGGATTACACTAAGCTCTGCAGATGAAATAGACAAGACCCGTGCTTTTTTTTACCTTGAAGTGTAGTGAAGAAGAGATAAAAATAGTGACAAATATCAATTCAAATGGACATTGAAACAAATTAGAGTCCTATGACTGCATGACAGATTTTGATCTATACTGGCCCCCAGGAATATTTCCCTGAAGAAGAGATGGCTACAGTAAAAATAGAAAATGAGAAGGAAGACATTACACAAAAAGAGAAGAAAAGTATTCTAGGCAGTCTATGCATTCGCTAAGCTCTATTGCAATCTGGTTCTAGTCAAGATGGAGTAATAGGTACTGATTTTTCTCCTTATTGAAACAACCACAAACACAACGGACAAAATACATTAAACAATTTTTTTCTAAGAGAGGGGACATTAGGCAATAAAGGCAATGATCCCTGAACAACAAGAAACACATGAAGTAACAAAGTAACGGGCATTAAGAATCCCTTCCTCAGGGGAGGTGGGGGCACATAAAACATAAATGTAACTGATCTCAAACCAGGCAAAGTAGGGGAGGCCCAAACTTTACCTGCATGATAACCACATGCATACCAAATCTAGAATTGGACCCATCTTTAAAATAAAATAAAAATAAAAATGAAAAGAATCCCTTCTCCCCTCCCTACCGTGACATCGTTTCCAGGTCATCACCCAGGAGGAAAAACACTGAGGTTGAGTCTAGCAGAACCCTTGAGTCAAAGTGATTAAATGAGAGCCTGATAAAACCTAGGCAGACAGAGATCATAGCACAGAACACTTGAGAGATAAGAGCAGTAAAGAGAAAGAACACTGGAAATCTGCAGAAATCCCCTCTTGAGAGTATGTACCAGAGTTGTAAACAGTGTAAGTATGCTAGGAAACTACCCAAGACCAGGGGAAAACAATCTTAAAAATTAGAGGAAACCATGTCTAGTATTCACACACACTGACAGGAAGAGTGTCCATTCCCATGAACTATGCTGGAAAAACACATACTTCATGGGACAATGAGTAAAGTAATTAGAAAGGTCTTGCACCAGGAATGGGGATTAGACTAAATTATGAAAGCAAGACCAGAAAGATTAAACTGTTTGTAAGTAGCTCAACTGGATCCGAAATTAAAGCTCAAGAACATAGAGGCATGGAAGACATTTTTTTTAAATGCACTTGTAGATGCAAATCACAGTGTCGGAGATGAAAACTACATTGAGGAAACACTTACAGATTAGACATCACAATTTAGAAGAGCCATAATTGGAAACATCAATGAACTATGAGAAAACTTTATGCATCTAATCTAAAAAGGAAAGACAGACCCAAAAAATGGTCAAAAGCTTGCTAAACTTAATGAATACTATAATCCCACTGCACTAGAAAGGATCTGGCTGAAAAAGGAAATGAAAGTATATAACTGCAATTTTCTTATACCATTTATGATGGGGTATCATATTACTTGAAGGTGGACTGCAATAAGTTAAAATTGTACACTATAAAACCTAAAGCAATCACTAAGATAACAAAATAGAGAGTTAAAGCTAATAAGCCAGAGAGAGAGAAAGAGATAGCTAAATCATAAAAATTATTTGACTAATCTAAGAGAAAGCAGATAGAAGAAAAGGAGGATAAAGAATAGCTGGGACTAATAGAAATCAAACAGCATGATGAATGACAAACCTAGCTATATCAATAATCATACATGAAAGTGGCCTTAAAAACCTCAATTAAAAGGCTGATTGTCTGACTGAGTAAAAAAGAAAGACCAAACTCCATGCTGCCTATAAAAAGCGCACTTTAAATGGAAAGACACAAACTGGCTAAAGGATGGAAAAAAGATATACCAGACTAACACTTGACAGAAGAAGGCTGAGTGGGAGTGGCTATGTTAATGCCAAAGGCCAAAGTAGATTTCATAGCTAAAAATATGACCAGCAATAAACCAAAGTCATTTCATAATGATAGAGTTTCAACTAATCAAAAAGACTTATTAACCCTAATTGTCTATATATTTGATAACACAAGAGCTTCCAAACACAAGAGGAAGGAATGAAGAGGATTGTAAAAAGAAAAAGACAAATTCCCAAGTATAGCATGAGATCTCAGTATTCCTTACTCAGTATGTGATAAGACGAGGAGGCAGAAAGATAAGACGAGGTAGACTTGAACAGCCCCATGCTTCTCAAGCACGCATGAATACTCGCAAAAATAGGCCAGATTCTGGACCATACAATAAATCTCAATAAAAGGATCAAGTCAAAAGTAACTGAAGCCATACAAAGTATGTACCTGATCCCAAAGCAATCAAATGATAAATGAATCATAAAAATATCTCTGGAAAATACTGAAATATTCGGAAACAAAGTAACAGACATCCAAATAACCCTGGGCCAAAGAGGTGATAAAAAGAGAAATTAGAAAGTATTTTGAACCGAATAAAAATGAAAATACAACATATCAGAAATTGTGGAATGCAACTACAACAGCACTTAAATAAAAAATGTTAGCACCAAATGTTCACATTAGAAGAGTCTCTAATCAATGACTTTGACTTCTACCTTTAGAAACTAGAAAAAGGAAAAACAAATCAAACTCAAAGTCAGCAGAAGAAAGTAAATAATAAACATCTGCTATGGTCTGAATATTTGCATCCCCCCCAAAATCATATGCTGAAATCTAATCACAGAGGTGATGTTATTGGGATGTGGAGCTTCTTGGAGCTGATTTGGTCATGGAGCCAGGCCCTCATGAGTGATATTAGTATCCTTCTATAAGACCCCAGGGAACTCCTTTGCCCTTTCTGCCATAAGAGGGGAAAAGAAGCATCTACAAGCCAAGAAGCGGTCCTTCACCAGACACCAAATCGGCCAATTGCTTGGAATTCTACAGCCTCGAAAGCTGTGAGAAATGCATTTCAGCTGTTTATACACTATTCAGTCTACAGCATTTCATTATAGCAGGCCAAACAGACTGTGACAGTAAAGACAAAACCAATAAAACAGAAAAACAATAGGGAAGATCAATAAAACTAAACATCTTAAGAATATCAATAAAAGTAATAAGCCTCTATCTAGTCAGGCTGCACATGAAGAAGAGAAGATAGAAATTACTAATCTCAGAAATGAGTAATATGACATTGTTACAGATTCTAAAGATATTAAAAGAACAACAAGTAATAGGGACTTCATATGAATAAACATGCCAACTTAGAGAAAATGGACACATTTCTCGAAAAATAAAAATTACCAAAACTAAACCAAGAAGAAACAGATAACTGGATTGCCCTATATCTATACAAGAAAATTAAGTCATAGCTGAAACTTCCCTACAAAGAAAACTCCAAGCCCAGATAGCTATGCTGGTGAATTCTACCAATTTAGGAAGAAATAATATTTTTCTATAATTCTATACAAACTCTCTCCCCCCCAATAAAGAGGAGCAATACATCCCAACTCATTATAGGCTGTTAGTATTATCATGATCCAAAACAGACAATGATATTACTAAAAAGAAAACTCCCTCATAAACAAGGATGTAAAAATTCAACCAATTTTTGAAGCAAACAAGCTAGCCTTTAATAAATGAATGAATAAATAAACTGTGCTGTGGTCATACAATGGAATATTACTTGGCACTAAAACGAGATGAGCTATCAAGCCATGAGAAGACATGTAACCTTAAATGCACGTTAGTAAATGAAAGAAGACAATCTGAAAAGGCTACATGCTGCACAATTCCAACTTGTGACATGCTAGAAAGCCCAAACTATAGATACAATAAAAAGATACATAGTTTCTAGGGATTGGGGAGAGCAGGAAAAAATAAACAGGCGAAACATAGAGGCTTTTAGGACTATGAAATATTTTATATGATACTATAATGGTGGCTACGTGTCACTATACCTTTGTCCAAAACCCACAGATTCTACAACACCAGGAGTGAAATCTAATGTAAACAATGGACTTTGGGTGATTATGATGTATCAATGTAAGTTCATCAAACATTAACAACTGTGCCACTCTGGTGAGGGACACTGATAACAGGTGATGCTATGCATGCATGGAGGCAAGGGTTATATGGACAATCTCTGTGCCTTCCTCTGAATTTTGCTGTGAACCTAAACCCACCCTCCCCCAAAAAATAAAGTCTTGAAGAAAATTCTAAACAAACTTTAGCAAATTGAATTCAATTATAAACAAATGGGGTCTCTCCCAAAATGCAGAATTGGTTTATCATTCAATATTCACTATCATTCACCAAATCAACAAACTAACAGGGGAAAACTATATGATCATCCTAGTAGATAGAAGCATGTGATAAAACTCAACCTTCATTTGTGATTTTTAAAAAAGCTCTGAGCAAACTAAGAATACAAGAAATCTTCAGCATGACAAAGAGCATTTATGATAAGCCTATGGCAAATGTGTCATGGTGGAAACCAGAATGCTTTCCATGTAAGATCAGGAATAACACAGGAATATTTTCTTTCACTGCTTTTACTGAGCATTGTGTTGAAGACTCTAGCCCGTGCCATGAGTTAAGAAAAATGAATAAAAGGCACCCAAGTTGGAAGGAAGTTGTAAATCTGTGTTTGTTCATAATCATGATCACATATTAGAGGTGGGTAAGCTTCAACCTGTGGGCCAACTTCTCAAATTGGAAATACAGTTTTATTGGAACACAGTTATGTTCATTAATTTAGATATTGCCTATGGTTGCACTTACATTACAATGACAGAGTTGCCACAAGTCTAAAAAATTTACTATCTTTAATAATATAGCAGTTTGAGAAAGAAAAGGTTTGACAATCTTTGGGATATTTAGAAAATCTTCTCAAATCTTCCCCAAAAAGATTGCAAGTTGGGTTAGCAAGACTGGAGGATACAACATACAAAATAACAGTATTTCTATATATTAGCAGCAAACAAATATAAAATTGCTTATCTTTTTACAAATATAAAGTTGTACATTTCATCTACAACTTCATCAAAATATGAAATACAGATAAACCTGATAAAATACAGAAAGACCTATATCCTAAAGTCAATAAAATATTACCAAGAAATTAAATGCGACCTGTATAAATGGAAAGATAACAACTTGTTCAGGAGTAAAAAGATCATAATTGTTAAAATTCCAATCCTCCTCCAATTAATCTATAGATTCAACACAATCCCAAACTAATTCCCAGCACGTCAGCAGGCTTGTCTTTAAATTAACAATCTGATTCTAAAAGTCACATGGAAATTCAAAGGATCCAGAATAGTGGAAACACTTAAAAAAGAACAAAAGTGGAGGGCTAATTTCAATAATTATTATAAATCTATAGTAATCAAAACTTCATCAAAATCAAAGGCTTCTTCAAAAAGATACTATGAACAGAATGAAAAGTCAAGCCACAGAATGAAAGAAAAATCCTTGTGACAATAGCTAACAAATGAATAGTATCCAGAATATATAAAGAACTCTTAAAATTCAACAAATAATACAAAGAAACTAATTTTTCAAAAGTGTATAATTTGAAAAGACAGTTCACCAAAGAAGATATACAGATGATGATATGGTTTGGACTTTTGTCCCCTCCAAATCTCATACTGAAAAGAGACCTCCAGTGTCAGAGGTGGGGCCTAGTTGGAGGTGATTGGATCACAGGGATGAATCCCTCATGAATGGCCTGGTGCTCTTCTTGCAGGAATGAATGGGTTCTCACTTTATTCACTTGAGAGCAGGTCATTTAGATAGCCCTGGCACCCCCTTTCTTTCTGGGTCCCTCTCTCACCATGTTACACGCCTGCTCCCCCTTTGCCTTCCACTATGACTGTGAGCCTCTTGAGGCCTCATCAGAAGCAGATGCTGGTGCCATGCAGAATTGTGAACCAAATAAACCTCTTTCTTTTACAAATTACCCAGCCTCAGGTATTTCTTTACAGCAATGCAAAACAGACCAATACAGATGACAAATAAGCACATGGAAAGACGCTCAAAAATATTAGTCATTGGGGTAAAGCATGTGCAATTGTCATGGTATGCACAACACTCACCCATCATAATGGCTAAAATTACAAAAATAAACAGCAACAGGAAATGTTTTTTGGTTTTTTGGGTTTTTTTGAGTTGGAATCTCACTCTGTCGCCCAGACTGGAGTGCAGTGGCTGCTCCTGGCCACTGCAGCCTCGACCTGCTGGGCTCCAGCGATCCTTCCGCCTCAGCCTTCCAAGTAGCTGGAACTACAGGCGCGCGCTACCACGCCCGGCTAATTTTTGATTTATTGTAGAGATGAGGTCTCACCAAGTTGCCCAGGCGGGTCTCGAACCCATGGGCTCAGGCAATCCACTCACCTCAGCCTCCCAAAGCGTGGGATTACAGGCTGAACCACCGAGCCCGGTGGTAAATATTTATGATGATACAGAACAATTGGAACTGTCATATGCTGCAGATGGGAATGAAGGATGATACAAATACTTGAGGAAACCATTTAGTGGTTTGTTTAAATAAGGGAATATCAGAGGGCATAAGGAGACTTTTGTGAGTGATGGATGTGTTAACACTCTTGAGTAGGGTGATGGTTTCAGGTGTATATACTTATGTCAAAACTTATCAAATTGCACATTTTATATATGTGCTGTGTATCATGCATGAATTATACCTCCCTAAAGCTCTTCATTGTTGAAACAAATGTCTAAGAGAGTGGCTGGAACACAGAGAGAGAGAATATGCAATGACACAAGATAAAGCTGGAGGATTAAGATCATTAATTATCCTCATAGCAATGAAAAGTGATAACTGGGTTTTCAGCAAGTAGGTAACCTGATCAGATCTGGTTTTTTACAAATATATATATTGTTGCGGCATAGACCATGGTTTTGGGAGTTGGAGCACCAGGAAAAACACCTCTAAGGACATGTCACTACGGTAGGTAGGAGATAATGGTAGCCTGACCTTGGGTAAAGGCATAGGAGAGAAATAGAGCCAACAAAAAGACAAGGAGTGCCATTCACACTGAATAAAGTACAGCTGAATGATCATAGGTCTTTGGCCGAAAGGATAACATATACAATAGTTCTCATTTTAATACGAGAACATTTCTGAGATGAACATCCCTGCAACACCTCAGTAATCTGTGGTACAGTGCTAAGCAACATGTGTCTGCATTACTGCAGGATACATACAAAGGCTTTATATTCATGCTAGAGTCCTACCTGTACAGTTCATTCGATGTTCAGTGAGCAACATAAAAATCTTAGAGTAAGTCAACTCTGAGTCTGTTTCAGATGACTTAGTTAAGTCGTCAAGGTCATCCATACAATAAATTTGATTTTTGACCTATAAAATTAACAACATGGTTTCAAAACATCCCTAAAATATTTATGGCATATACTAAATATTCAAAAGTGGTAACTATCCACCTTTTATATAAACAAAAACACAGGTACTTCTTAAAAGAACTGATTTTTCTTAAAACCGTCATCACTGGCTACTGTTTCTTACTTCTTCAAAGTAAATGTTTTTACAACAAAAGATTCTCTACTTTATCACTTTACCTTTTATAATGTATTTTTAACAACAAAATTTTTATAATTTATTTTTTACAATACCTCATTCTTTTCACTAGATGTTTCCTTTGCAGACCTAAAAAACAAAAACACACATACACACACATTTTTTTCAGGAATGCAGTACATATGTAAAATACTAAGAATTTCTGTATTTGTAATATATTTCCTTATTCACAATATTTACAAATAGTTTGTTTACAGCTTAAGTACAATAATTTTCTACAAGGGGAATTAAGCTGTAATCAGAAAAGTTAACATTAAAAGACAAAAGTAATATGTTATAATGTCATAACACAGAATATAACTTTAGTTCAAGATTTCTGACAATCAAAGCAAGAGGAAAACCATGTTATTTGCATTTCTTGATAGAAATACACCAAGTTTTTCTTTTATTTTTCTTTTCAATTATAAAAACTTTTATTGGCACTAATACCTATTTGGAAAATATTCCTTATGTCCTTATATGAGGGAAACTTTAAAAAATGATATTAGTTAGCTTTTTTAGGACTTACTATGCAGGGACTATGCATTATTCCAACCACTGTACATGTGTTAAATTCATTTGAACCCTCAAACAAATTCTTTGAGGAAGGTAACACACTAGGCATTTTGTAACAGAAGAAATTAAGCACAGAAAGACCATATAACTTGCCCAAGCACATACAAATGGTCAGTAGCAAGGCCAGCATTCAAACACAAGAAGTATGGCACCAAAACATGGGTTTTAAAATAATGCTAGAAGAGACATTTATATTTTCAAGTGTTTTAAACAATTTGATAGAATATGAATCTATACTATCATTCAATTTCTAGCCATAATCATTCATAATAATTTCTGAATCCTGAAAAAAATTTAATAAAAAGACAATATACCTAGGAAACTTTGAAAACTACTTACAATAAACAAAAAAACTATTTGCACCATAGAAATTTATCAACAGTCATTTACTTTCTACTCAGTTGTTTCTTCATGCAGTCCAACAAATACTTGCTGACCACATAATACATGTCAATGAAACTGTTGGTCCAGGGAAACATGCTTTTGATACTTTTGTACTTCAGAATTAAAAAGTGATCAACAGCCAGGCTCGGTGGCTCAGCCTGTAATCCCGCGCCTTTGGGAGGCTGAGGTGAGTGGACTGCCTGAGCCCGCAGGTTCGAGACCTGCCTGGGCAGCAAGACCTCATCTCTACAATAAATCAAAAAATCAGCCGGGCGTGGTAGCACATGCCTATAATTCCGGCTACTTGGAAGGCTGAGGCGGAAGGATCGCCGGAGCCCAGCAGGTCAAGGCTGCGGTGGCCGGGAGTAGCCACTGCACTCCAGTCTGGGTGACAGAGTGAGACTCCAACTCAAAAAAAAAAAGCTGATCATCTGCAATTCATTGCTTCGCTACTGTACATAAGCAACTACAACATTGATACACCTGATATTTGAGAGTACATTGTCTAGAAGACTAATATTAATACATGCGATCATCAAGAAATGTTTACATTCTATTCAGTATGGCCTAAGTATTTGTATGCTTATTATTACATAAATTTGAAAAATCTATGCACAACAGTTTATCTTTTAGGACATTTTTTGCACATTTAATTACATGACAATTTTCCACTTCTGAACCATTTAGGAAGGAAAATCCTCTTACCATAAAACTATACATGAATACTAGTGCTAAGGACAATTTACTATATACTCTAAACAGACTGAATCAAGCTTTCTAATGATTACTCTAGCAAACAAAATTAAATCTCATCCACATATCCTTCTCTACTGGATCATTCCCCACCACATACAAACTTATTCTAAAAGTTTCTCTTCTAAAGTAAAAAAGAGGTCAGGATCAGTGACTGATCTGTAATCTCAGCACTTTGGGAGGCCAAGGTGAGTGGATTGCTTGGAAGGCTGAGGCAGAAGGACTGCCAGAGCCCAGCAGGTCAACACTGGTGTGGCCATGAGTGTGTCACTGTACTCCAGTCTGGGTAACAGAGCGAGACTCCAACTAAAAAAAAATTATAATTAAGTAAAATAAGAAAGAAAGGAAATTTGCTTGAATGTGACATTCTTCTGCAGTGATCACCCATTTCTCTACTGCCTTTCCCAAAGTTCTCTGAAGAATTGTCTATGCTCATCACAGTGTTCTATGTGGACCATGAATCAAAACTGCTCCCTGTTAAAGTCACTAGTCCTCATCTTCACCTTTCAGTAGCATATGTTGAGAATATGTAGCTTTGGCAGATGGCACCATTTAATTTCCAGAAAAAGGAACCACTGTCAATATTCCCTCACAGGCAGATAACTTCTAGATCTCAGCCTCCTTCATCCTCATCTTTTTCATTTAAGCTGCTCTCATCATTCCCTTTTAGCAGACCCCCATTACAGATGCTTTTGTGGTCTACTTTGCACTGTCTTTTTTCTTTACTTCCTTCTAATGCAAGGCAGGATGACCACATTTATTTACTTATTTATTTATTTATTTATTTATTTATTTATTTATTTATTTAAATTGGAGTCTCACTTTGTCGCCCAGACTGGAGTGCAGTGGCCACTCCCGGCAACCGCCGCCTCGACCTGCTGGGCTCCAGCGATTCTTCTGCCTCAGCCTTCTGAGTAGCTGGAACTACAGGCACGCGCTACCACACCTGGCTAATTTTTTTATTTATTGTAGAGATGAGGTCTCACCAAGTTGCCCAGGCGGGTCTCGAAGCCGTGGGCTCAGGCAATCCACTCACCTCAGCCTCTCAAGGCGTGGGATTACAGGCTGAGCCACCGAGCCCGGCTAGGATGACTACTTTTAAAAGAGCCATTAAAAATTATGTCTTTTCTAGTAATTCTAATAAAATTATTTTTAAAAATCATAAAATTCAATTATGAATTCTCTATATATAAATTCTCTATATATATATGTGTGTGTTATATATATATATATTTATATAAATCTGGGTCTTGGTTTTTGATTTTCTAGTGTGATGATGTAACTACAATCTAATAAAAAACAAGTTTCATATGTTTGTTTTGAAAGCAGTATTGGGAAAGTTATTGGAGAGGGGTTTGCATCAGTAGCACTGGTTACTTTGAACAAATAAAAGATTTCTGTAGTTGCTTCTTTTATCAGAAAATAACATTTGATACCACGGTGTATGATTTCCTCTGCATTAGAGAACAGCTCTTCTGAAGGTTGAGGGCACTGTCCATGTCATTACTCATCAGAACTTGTGTTCTCATATGCCTAAGGACCATTCTGGAGTTTTAATGTTTTGTGTGTGTGTATACATAAAATGCATATGCAGATGGTTATATATATATACATACATATATGTGTGTATGTATGTCTAGTCAATGTATCATAATATCCCCACCAAAAACCCCAGGTACAAGTGTCAAAAAAAAAGCTAACTTAACTTTCTTATTAATACAGAGGCCACATATCCTATAGTTAACACCCATCTACCCCTTAATTTAAGCAATTCTATAATAGTAGCTACAAGAATGTCAATAAAAACTGTAACTCACCTCTTCCTTCCAACCTTTAAATTATCATCTTAAAGACCACATTCAACAGAAAAAAACTACAAAATAAGCCATACTGCAAAACAAACTGTCAAAATGTGGCAAAAAATAACTAATATGACTCAAAATAAGGCATTTTTAAATATCTTAATTTGGGGGGGGGTCAGGGTCTCACTCTTTTGGCCAGACTGGAGTGCAGTGGAATGATCACAGGTAACCTCAACACCAATTTCCTGGGCTTAGATGATCCTCAGCTTCCTGAGTAGTTGGGACTGTAGGTAGGGGCCACCATGTCCAGTTAATTTTTTGATGATTGTAAAGATATGATCTTGCTATATTGCCCAGGCTGGTCTTGAAACCCTGGACTCAAGTAACCCTCCCTCCTCGGCCTCCCAAAATGCTGAGATTGCAGGCATGAACCACCATGCCTGGCCCTAACTATCTTGTCACAAATTAATATAACTCCCTGAAATAGACTCAAATTCAACCCCTTTAACATATTATATAATAGGCCATTCCAAGTTTCTGCCCTAGTTAAAAAAAACCAAGCTTTAAGACAATTTAGCAATTACCTAGTTTATTAAGACTCTAAATACCACACTAATCTTTGTTCATGAGTTTGCTCTTAATAGGACGACTCACTCTCTTAAACATTCCCCTAATTCCTTTTTGACTAAGAGATCAGGTTCTCTTAAAGACTTGTAAAAAGAGAGAGAGAGGAAAAAAAGGCCATGGCCAGGCATGGTGTCTCAGGCCTGTAATCCCAGAACTTTGGGATGCCAAAGCAAGAGGATTGCTTGAGCCCAATCGGCCTTGGCAAAATGACAACACATTGTCTTTACAAAACATCAGAAAAAATAGCTGAGCATAGGGGCACATTCCTGCGTGTAGTCCCACCTTTTTGGAAGCTGAGTCCAAAGGATCCTCTGAGCCCAGGAAGTAAAGACTGAGGTGAGCTGTGATTGTGCCACTGCACTGTAGACTGGGCAACAGGGTGACAGGGTGAGACCTTACTCAAAAACAAAAACAAGGCTCAAAACACCAACTTAATGTCAACCGAACAGTTTTATCCCATAGTGGCCTCACAACAGCACCATCCAACAAAAAAATCCAGGTGAGAGATGACATTCCATTGTCCCTAATGGCACACAATTGTAAAATAAGCTTTTAAAAATAAAAAACTGGCTGGGCTCAGTGGCTCAGCCTGTAATCCCGCACCTTTGGGAGACTGAGGTGAGTGGATTGCCTGAACCTGAGGGTCGAGATCCGCCTGGGCAACTTGGCGAGACCTCATCTCTACAATAAATCAAAAAATCAGCCAGGCATGGTAGCACATGCCTGTAATTCCGGCTACTTGGAAGGCTGAGGCGGAAGGATCGCCGGAGCCCAGCAGGTCAAGGCTGCGGTGGCCGGAAGCGGCCACTGCACTCCAGTCTGGATGACAGAGTGAGACTCCAACTCAAAATAAAATAAAATAAAATAAAAAACTGTAACAGTAAAACAACAAAAGAACATAACTAGCTTCATTTTTGTTTAAGGGCCCTTTACCTATTCCTACATGTAGGCTAAGATCATTTTAAAATACTAAGATAAAAACACAAAAACAGCAATCATATAGTTTTCAAAACTACCTCTGGGATTAAAAAAAGGATATAAACATGTAACTCCATTTAGTTAAAAACTGACAAAAACATTATAGCCTGACTAAGGACAAAAATAACTTCCCAACCTCAGACCCTCACTGGCATCCAGATGTCTGCCTTCATCCATCCTCTCTTGACCGCAATTCCCTCCTTTTCTCCCTGCCATTAACTTAAAAAGAGTCTAAAATTTGTATTAACAAGGGATGGTCTTTGAGACATTAGTCTGCCACCGTCTCAGGTTGCCGGCTTTTAAATAAACCTGTTTTCCTTTCATCAACTCTTGTCTCTTGAGTTTAACTTTCAAGTGGCAAGAGCCAGACCTGTGTTTGGTTCCAGCAAGGCAGAGTGTCAATGTAGCATGTAGCTTCCCTTTGCAACTCAGTACATACTACAGAAATTCCAACAGAATGTGTGCGATCAAAGCAAATTCATTAAATATACTTTGTGAAATAACCAGTACATCATAGATCTAAACTCACTTTTTAAATGGCTGCATACTATATCATTTTAAGGGTATGACAATTTATTTCTTTATTGATAGGTATTTCAAAAACTTTTAACTTTGAGATGTGACAATGCTATAATAAACATCCTTATAAACAAGTATATCTGTAACATATTTATGTAACTACTCTTAACATACGTGTATACATCCTTAACATATATCTTATAAGTTTTTATATATATTGGCCTATTGTATGTTACATACAATATATAATCAATGTCCTTAAAGTGAGTATGGGTGTATTTATACAATTAGTTTTCTGGTAGGATCTAGTCCTAAAAGTGAAGCTGTTAGGTTAAAGGAATGATTTATTTAAAATGTTGATACATGCTATTAAATTACCCTTCAGAATGGATTTGCCAATTTCACTTACCAACAGTATAAGAGAATGCCTTTTTCCTTTCATTTTGCCAAAAATGATTGTTAATGTTAATAAAATATCAGAATGGTTGCAAACAATGTCTCTAGTTGTTTGCTAATTTGCATTTTTCTGATCACCAGGCAAGACTGCATATTCATAGTAAAAGTATAAAATTTGTTAATTGTGACTATTAACCCATATTAGGATTAGTTTTATAGTACAATAACAATTATCAACTGTTACATATTGCTATAGAAATACCTGTCATACTCTTCATTCTGCTTCCTAGAAACTTTCTGACTATCCATTTCACTTTGTCTTTGCTGAATTAATTCATTATCATCATTGTCACCAGCAGCATTGCTATCAGTTAAATTTTCCAATACTTCCATTTCATTACTTTTATGTTTCTTCCTTTCTTCAACCTTGAATGAAAGTTTGATACTAAGGATCATTGACATTACTTTCTTCAGTAAAAAGAACTTTGTGCTTTCGTTGGTTTTATTGCTTGATTCAGTCTCACTGTCATAATTTTCGTTATTAAAAGTATGTTGTGGCCGGGCTCGGTGGCTCAGCCTGTAATCCCAGTGCTTTGGGAGGCCGAGGTGAGTGGATTGCCTGAGCCCATGGGTTTGAGACCCACCTGGGCAACTTGGCAAGACATCATCTCTACAATAAATCAAAAAAAAATTAGCCAGGTGTGGTAGCACATGCCTGCAGTTCCAGCTACTTGGAAGGCTGAGGCAGAAGGATCACCGGGAGCAGCCACTGCACACCAGTCTGGGTGAAAGAGTGAGACTCCAACTCAAAAAAAAAAAGTATTTTGTGCTTACTCTATATCATTACATATACAAGTAAGATAAAGTTACTGTAATGTTATCACTGAATTTTTTTGAAGTCTGCTAGACTGAGTAAAATAGACTTATTTCCACAATTTCAAAAAGAGCTTAATTTGTGCTTTTTATCCCCAACTACTCTTCACTATCTAGTATGAACTCACACTCTGTTTGGCAGAAGCAGAGAAATAAAAAGACAGACACAAAATATGTCTTCTTAACCCCGTGCATTCTACATTTAAACAGCCAGAGTTAGAGGATGTTCATTGTGGGGTTTCAGAAACACAAAGGAAGCTTTCCCATTTCTGCACTAAACTGCTTTATTCATACTTCCTTGTATTCTTATTTTTTTTTCAATTAGATCCTGGGATATCAAAAGAGTGAAGGTGCTCACTGAAATCTATGAACCAAAGTTTGCTTTAAGAGCAGAGTGGAACTACTGAGCTCCTAGTGTGAATTCTGGAAAACAAGATGCCTCCCAAATCTCCCATTCAATAGCCATAAAATTTAGAATTGGAGGTTATACAATGTATATAATTATTGTTCCCATCTATGAAAGACAAAAAAATAAAAATAACTTGAGAAAATATTGTATATATTCCCCCAAACAACCCTTCAATCAGTCAGTAAGAAAACATTTACTATGTCTATTAAGTCATAGGCACTGTCCTGGAAGAAGTTGAAAATACATATAACTAGAAGAAAGATTCTGTCCTATACTCAAGTGGTGGCAGAGATATAGGGAAACAAATATGAACAAATGGGGAGTAGATTGTGTATAATCTTATACAAATATGAAGTTCACAGTTCAAGAAAAACATGAAAGTTATTACCTTGAAGCGAGGATATTTCTCAGAAGATGCTAAGAGGAGAGGTGAGATAGAATCAATTATATATAAATATAACAAAGTACACCACACATTCACACTGCATCCTAATGATAGGCTTTCTAAGTGATTGCTTCAGGTTTTGGCATGCTTCCTGTTTTTGTTTTTGTTTTTGGTTAGGACAGCAACATGACACAATACATTAAAAGAAACAGGAATATAGGTTTCATAAAACATGAAGTTAAGATTTCAAAAGTCACATTATGTTTCCAGTGACTATAACAAAAAATAGAGAAGAACAGATATCAGTGTGAGTATGCAGACTGATGAGAAAAGTGATCTTCACTCAAAGGAACAAGTCTTGGTCCTGACAGGATAAGATATCTGACTGATACCTGATTGACGGTAGAAGCTACAGCCTGTCTTTAACACAACACCTCAGAATCATTTATACCATGATTTTTCATGTTCTTCCATTTGTCCTGAAATTTAGGCAGTACACAGTTGTGATAACAGTTCAGTCAAATGTAAAAGTCAATGTGCATCAGAGAAACTGTTCTGATTTGATCACCTTGGACATGTACTTGTAGAATACTCATTAATAAATGTTTTCACAACTGTCTGGGCTACTGGTATGCCTACATTTCTTTTATCTTCTTTAGTCATCCTAAAGTTTCTTGATGAACTCGTGCAAGGAGGTATGTGTGTATAATTACACATTGAAGAAACAATAAATGTTACTGCTCACACTTTTATCAGTGTACATCCTGCTCATTAAATGTGAAATCCTTTCCCCTGCTATTCCAAAAATTTATTTTTATCTTGGAAGACACAGACTGCTATGTGAAATCTTCCTTGATCCCAGCTATCTTTCCCCAGATAAACAGGTTCTTCTTGCTTGCTTTAGTACTAGACACAGCCAGGAGATACTATAAAGCAAATTCTCAGGGATTCTCATTCATACTGGGAAAGTCAACTCGATAGTACATGAAGTCATAGAAAATAAGAGAGCCAGGCATGGTGGCTCAGGCCTGTAATCCCAGCACTTTGGGAGGCCAAGGCAAGAGGATTGCCTAAGCTCAGGGGTACGAGACCGACCTGGGAAACTTGGTGAGACCTCTCCTCCTCACAAGAAATAAATAAATAAGCTGGGTGTGGCAGCACATGCCTGTAGTTTCAGCTACTTGGAAGGCTGAGGTGGAAGGATCACCTGAGCCCAGCAGTTTAAGGCTGCATTGACCATGAGTGAACCACGGCACTCCAGCTTGGGTGACCAAGTAAGACTCCAATACACATACCACCACCACAACAAAAAGAAAATAAGAGAAGAAGGTACTTTTTTGTGATATTGAATGTAGGTGCTAATAGTACTTGTAAATTCAGAGCTATAAAATTAAAGCAAAGAAATCACACTGTGTTTCAGCAAGCAATTTCTAGATCCTTACCTAGCTCTCCATCCAGTCCTAAAATTCTATAGAATCCTGACACCCACTGTGAAGTTTGTGTTAATAACTAGCCTATTATAAAATGGTTTCAAACAATTAAGAAGGAGGGACTCCTCCCTCATTCATTCTATGAAACCAACATCACCCTTACACCAAAATAATGTCAAAGACACAAAAAAGATAGAAAACTACAGGCCAATATCCCTGATGAACATAGATGCAAAAATCCTCAATAAAGTTCTAGCAAACCACACCCAGCATCACATGAAAAAAAATTATACATCATGATCAGGCAGACTTTTTTCACAAGATGTAAGGCCAGCTCAACACACACAAGTAAACACACACAAGTCAATAAATGTAACTCACCACATAAACAGAAGTAAAAACAAGAACCACATGATTATCTCAATAGATGCAGTAAAAGCATTAGATAAAATTCAACATCCCCTTATGATAAAAACCCTCAACCACCTAGCCTTCAAAGGCACGTTCTTCAAAATAATAGGAGCCATCTATGATAAAACCACAGCCAACATCATACTTAATGGGCGGAAGTTGAAAACGTTCTCCCTAACAACTAGAACAAGAGAAGAATGCCCACTTTCACCACTCCTAGTCAATGCATTGGAAGTCATAGCCAGAGTAATGAAGCATGAGAAAGAAATGAAAGTATCCAAATAAGACAAAAAGAAGTTAAATTTTCTCTCTCCACAGATTGTATGATTCTATATCTAGAAAACACTAAAGATTCCGCCAAAAGACTCTTAGCACTCTTAAGAGATTTTTCAATAAAGTCTCTTAAGAGCACAATCCCATTTACAATAGCCACACACAAAAATGAAATACCTTAGAATACATCTAACACCAGAGGAGAAAGATCTCCACCATGAGAACTAAAAAACACTGCTTGAAAAAGTAAAAGATGACACAAACAAATACAAAAGCATTCCATGCTCATGGATTTTAAAAAATCAATACTGCTAAAAAGATCAAACCTCACCATCATGCAATTTACCAATGAAACAAACATGCAATGTACCACTTGACTCTAAAAAATTTTTAAAAAGTAAAAATAATTAAGACACAAAAACTAACTCTACATATTACTTATGGCCATACGCATATTTAGCAAAATGTTTAAAAAATGCATGAGAGTGATAAACACCTATACAGGGGGTTACTTCTATGCAATCATTTATTATTATTATTTTTTAATAGCATAAAAGGACTCTAAGGCCATTGTTTTGAAAGACTGTCTGCCAAACAGTCAATAAGAAGTAATTACTGAATACTCAAAGGTCTGTCTGTCTGTCACTCTCTCTCCTCTCGCTCTCTTTCTCACACATACACGCGCACGCACGCTAAGTGTGCTAATCAAAACATCTGGTTGGTTTAATTAAAGTACCAAAACATAAAATAGAAACATCTCAGTTAATGCTTACATCTTTAATATCTCTTTTTCTAATGTTTGCAAGTATTTTTTCAAACAAAAATGCCATCTACATTATTTATGTCAAATTTTTCCATCAAATTTGAGAGGAAAACTAAGAATAAAAAGCATGCGAGCATTTCAAATATTTTGATGTTGATTTTTTCCAGACTTAGAGTTACATTGTAAAACGTACCTGATATGGATGTTTCTTCATCCTTCATTCCTACGCCTTTAGTCAAAACAGAAACTTTCATTTCAATGGGAGGCTGAATGGGCTTTGAAACACAATGTTTAATAATTAATGTCTACTTCATATATTATGTAGTTAATAAAACAAGGTAAAAATATAAATGTGATTACCTTCAAGGAAGGCTATTTCCCAAGATACTCTAAAAAAATGAACATACAATCATTTAGACAGAAATATGATAAGCCAGCCATATGGTCACACAGAAGGCTGGGCGGATGGATCACCTGAGCCCAGCAGTTTGAGGCTGCATTGACCGTGAGCGTGCCACGGCACTCCAGCTTGGGCGACTGAGTGAGACTCCAACACACACACAACAACAACAACAAAAAGAAAATAAGAGAAGAAGGTATTTTTTCGTGATATTGAATGCAGGTATTAAAGTAGAGTTACTATCAAGCTATATTCCCATGCTTGGATTTGAAAGTGATTACTTTAGGTTTGAGGTGCTTTTTATTTTAATAGTTAGGACAGCAACATGACAGCAACACATTGAAGGAAACAGGAATATAGGATTCATAAAACATGCAGTTAAGATGGCAAAAGTCCCATTATGTTTCAAATGACTATAACAAAAAATAGAGATGTGCAGATTATCAGTGTGAACAGTCAGAATTGATGAGAAAAGTGATCTTCAATCAAAAGATCAAGTCTTGACCCTGACAGGATCAATGTCACAGCTGATGGTAGAAGCTACAGCATATTTTTCATGCAACACATCAGAATTATTTATACCATGAATCTTTCTGCATTTTTTATGGTTTTCAACTTGTCCAGAAATTTAGGGAGCACACAATTGTGATGATAGCTCAGTGAAATGTATAATTTCATTTTTATCAGAGAAATTGTTCAGAATGGGAGAAGATATTTTTAAACTATATTATCTCACAAAGGACTAATATCCCAAATCTACAAAGAACTCAAATTAGCAAGGCAAAAGCATATAACCCCACTAAAAACTAAGCAAAGGGCATGAACAGACATCTCCCAAAAGAAGACATACAAATGGCCAGCAAACATGTGAAAAAATGTTCAACATCACTCATAATCAGGAAAATGTAAATTAAAAACACAATGAGATACCACCCTACACCAGTCAGAATGGCCACTATATAAAAAATAAAATAAAATAAACAATAGTTGCTGGTGCAGATGCAGAGAAAAGGGACCACTTACACACGTTGGTGGGAGTATAAATTAGTAAAGCCTCTGTGGAAAGTGGTATGGCAGTTACTCAAAGAACTAAAAGTAGGTCTGCCATTCGATCCAGCAATCCCACTACTAGGAACAGAGGTTGTTATATAAAAAAAGACATCTCTCAGCCTGTAATCCCGCATCTTTGGGAGGCTGAGGTGAGTGGATTGCCTGAGCCCGCGGTTCGAGACCTGCCTGGGCAGGCGAGACCTCATCTCTACAATAAATCAAAAAATTAGCCGGGTGTGGTAGCGCGCGCCTGTAGTTCCAGCTACTCGGAAGGATGAGGCAGAAGGATCGCCGGAGCCCAGCAGGTCGAGGCTGCGGTGGCCGGGAGCGGCCACTGCACTCCAGTCTGGGCGACAGAGTGAGACTCCAAATAAAAAAAAAAAAAAAAGACATCTGTACCCGCATGTTCACAACTGCAATTGCAGTTCACTACTGCAAAGATGTGGAATCAACCTAAATGACTGCCAACCAATCAATGGATAATGAAAATGTGGTATACACATGTTCTCACTCAAAAGTGTGATCTGAACATTAATCACAAAAGCACAAGGGAGGGATTGGCAGTTGTGGGACAACACCGGGGCAGGGAGAGGGCGCACATAACAACACAAAGCGTACCTGGTCCTAAGCCAGGGGTAGTGGGGACCAGCTGGAGGCCCAAACTTCAGGGGTAATGGGGACCAGCTGGAGGCTGGTCCTAAGCCAGGGGTAGTGGGGACCAGCTAGCTGGAGGCCCTGTATGTAGATTATTGATGTATCTAAATCCTGGCTCGTGCCCCACATCTCTATAACATAATTATTTTGAGAAAAGAAAAGAGAATGTGGTGAAATGTATATACACACCATGGAATATGATGCAGACATAAGAAAAGAATGAAATCATGTTCTTTGCATCCCCATGGATGGAGCTGGAGATCATTATCCTAAGTGAACTGACTCAGAAACAGAAAACCAGACACCGCATGTTCTCACTTACATGGGGGAGTCACCAAGATGTAAATAACAGACTTTGGGGACACCAATAAGGGGGGGGGAGGGGGGAGGGGGAGGGAGCTTAGGGTTCGGAGACTACCTATGGGCACAGTGTTCACTATCTGGGGAATGGGCCGCCTGAGACCAAACCCCACCACTACACAGGATGTCCATGTAACAAATACACATGTATCTCACTGAATCGAAAATGTAAAGAAAGAAAGAACTGTTCTAAATTAAGCACCTTGGACATACACTTGCAAAATAAGAGTTAACAAAAAATGTTTTTCCACACCTGTGTGGGCTACTGATAGATCTCCATGTATTATATCAGATAGGTTAGACATCTCACAGTTTCTTCATCAACACGGAGGTAAAAACACATCAAACAAATAAGGCAGAATAAGTTTCCAACATAGACATATTTATCAAAGAGAAAAAACAGAATACAAAGCTATTAGATATTAGTAATCTTGCATATTTCAAAATTAGTACAATATTTATTGAAAAAAGACCACTTTAGTATTCAGGGAATAAATCCTACATTTTTTTTCCTTCCAAATTTAGTTTGGTTCTACTTGGGTTTGGAATATCACGTTAGTTGCTAAATAATTTTTTCCCCAGGAGCTATCCTGTAACAAACATTAGCTTTCTTAAAACAGCCAATGCTTCTGTACTGAAATTAGCTTCATTTGACAAACTAC
>JAPVLO010003266.1:0-51747 GCA_027257055.1 Cephalopachus bancanus
AATTTTGCTCCCAATTTACTATTTCTCATTTCACAGAAATTCCCTACAACCCACAAGGTCAAGCCATAGTTGAAAGGACTCACCAAACTTCAAAAAAATTAATTAAGTTACAAGAGAGGAGTTCAAGTATAGCTCTCCTCACCACATCTTGAATCATGCTTTATTTGTTATGAATCATTTAAATTTGGACTCTTCAGGCTATTCAGCTATGACTAACATTGAAATCCAGAAGGAAGTAAAAACCTCTGATAAAACAGAATCTTCCCTACAGCAAAAGGGTAGGGCCTGCTTTATTTCATGCTCAAGTCAAACATGTTACTAATCGTAATTTTTCTTATGAAGGACATTCCAACTCCCTCCCTATTTGTTTTTATAATAATTCTGCTTTTAATAATTACCAGGCTTCATGCTTAATGTCTACCTTTAAGTCTTTGAGTACGGAAAGCCCTTATCAGGACAATATCAAGGACGGTTGGTGACTGGATGTGGGGGCCAGCCCCCGCAGAGACATTTGGGGGGTCTTTTGGAAGGTGTGGCAGCATCGGTGATTATTCTGGAAAGAGAAAGGGAAAGAAAGAAGAGAGGAGAAAGAAAGAGACTGGTCTCCTGCTCAAGTGACCAGAAGCTGTTTAATGGGTAAAATCTCAGGGCTTTTATCCCCAAACTCCACAAAGTTATCATCATGAGCATTTCTGCTGTTATGGTTATACAAAAGGTAGCATTGTTTTTTGTGAACAGGTCTAGGTGTACACAGGCACTCCCCACTCTCAAGCAGATGTGTTTTTTAAATACAAGGAAAAATATGAATTTTTTTATCTTCTTTTTCTGTATCCTTAATTGTTTTTAGCTATGTAACATCGTTTAATGTTTATATCAAAAACCAACATAATGATATATTGCCTTTTATTATTTTATGCTATTTCAAACTGGCTTTTATAAAACAATTGGTGTTATGATTACTCTCTCCTAGCACTAGCCAGCCTAATACAAACTTCACTGGCCCCCCTAAATCAAACTGAACTAACCACACTTTATAACAAAGTGATTACTTAATTTTTCTTAATCAATACAAACTATTTTCTAAAACCTATATCTATAAATTTCTAAAGATCACATGAAGAGAACCTGTGACCTGTATTAAGGCTCCTCAATGTGACTCAAAGCCAAACTTAAATTGTGATAAAGTAAAAGACCATAAGCCATGGGGAAGGGGAACAATAGACTCCTCGGTTAGCTGTGTACGTTCTGGTCTCAGAGTTTTCTGTTAGAGCCAGCTGGAGCTTTTCTTGGTAGTTTGTGCCAAATGGCAAAGGAGGGAAGGAATGTTCTACAGCTCTTGAACACATCCTAGCAGTCTTGGGGTCTAGGGCCCTTTTCTGATCCCTAATGCTCAGTGGGCCTCTGTGGCCAGCTCCCAACATCTCCCCCTTTTTTTTTTTTAGCACGAAATCATGAAATTCCATACTGAGTTGAGATATACTCTTTTTTAACACTCTGAAAAATGATTGAAGTAGACACAGCAATAAAAGTATCACTGCTCCACAAATTCCCACATTAATGAATATAGACATTAACAATTTTTGATCAATGAATGAAGAAAAATTGTTAAATATAGAACTGGCCAATTTAGTAGGCTGGGATTGCTTTTCAGCAATTGTCATGTCTTGAATTTTTTGATGTAATTTAGTAAGGTCCATGCTCAAGTCTGAATTATTCCAAATTTCAAGAATATGATTTTTAATTTTGTCCCATGTGTGGACAGATGTATTTACCTCTAAAGGAGTGAGGAATTTAACTCAGAGTTTAAACATTTAAACTCAGAGTAACATCGAAGAGCCTACCTAATTTTTAAAGTCACAAGTTTTTGTCCTATAGTTAGAACAGTTTTTTCCCCATAGTATTAACTTTGCTCTCTAGCTTGTGATCAATAATCTCTTGGGTAGCTAAGGCTATAGAAACATTCTTAGATAACTGATTAGTGAAGGTAGCTGCGTGGACTTTCTAAGCTAAAGTCACAGCTGAAACTGTTATCAAAGTATCAATAGCTATTAGGGCTGTAATTCCCAAGACTACAGCGGGAAAAAACCCTTTTTTTCCTTTTTTTCAGAAGAAAATTTGGCTTTATACAACGTTTGTAAGCCATATTCATCATACCAGCAAGATGACAGTTGTACTGGAATTATTAAATAGGGAGGTTTTTTTAAGATTACAAATCCCTTATAAAAGGAATCAGTTAAACAATAGTTAAAAGACATTCTGCACAAGACACCTTATAAACATTATTGTGATAGTCAATTGTAACAGTTTGATTTTATTTTACAAGAAAAACATAAGGGGATTGTAAGCAGGCTTTTTTTTATAGGTATGAAATAACAATCTGTTTATTTCTGATAGTAGTTGTTATCGTTTTTCACTAGGTAAAATGGTCTACTATAGATTCATAAACACATTCTCGCCACTCGGGATACCCAGTGTCTCATTGGATGGGTAACCAGTCTTTCTTAGTATTTTTAAGAGATCAGATGGATATGTTAGATGGGGGCGAAGTTTTTGTGACATGATGGGGGAGGTTATCATTTCTCCTGCTTTTTCAACCAAATATTCCATTTGTTCTCATGCTTGTAGTTGTGAACAGTGAGCACTGAAGACATTACGTCGGGTAGTTTGTTGTTTTTATGGGACAACTAAAAATTTGTTATCTCCTTGGGTAAATCATGCTGAAGTTGTGGATAAGCAAGCATGGGGTTTCTGAAGCAATGAGAAGGTTTCCCTCCCAGTGACTAGCAGGCTTGTTATTTTGTCTAGTGTTTTCCTGAATCAGTAGTATCCTTGCCACTAGTTTTGGTCCCCGGGGTTAATGCGGGCATGTCTGATAAATCGGTCAGGAATCCAAATAAGAGTAGATTTGTTAAGCCGGGCTCGGTGGCTCAGCCTGTAATCCCACCCCTTTTGGGGAGGCTGAGGTGAGTGGATTGCCTGAGCCCGTGGGTTCGAGACCCACCTGGGCAGCGAGACCTCATCTCTACAAAAAAAATAAAAAAATCAGCCGGGCATGGTAGCACATGCCTGTAATTCCGGCTACTTGGAAGGCTGAGATGGAAGGATCGCCAGAGCCCAGCAGGTCGGGGCTGCGGTGGCCGGGAGCGGCCACTGCACTCCAGTCTGGGCGACAGAGTGAGACTCCAACTAAAAAAAAAAAAAAAAAAAGAGTAGATTTTTTTTTGTGGATATATGCAAGCATATTCCCTCCCAATGGTTAGCAATATGTCAGGCCCTCTCCATTGGCCTGTAAGGAGATCCTTCCATTTTACCATAGGCTTAACATTTCCTTCGGGGTTCCAGTGTCTAGTCATAGCTGAGTTGCCCAAAGAATTTAAATTTAAATGATTTATAACAAATAAAGCATGATTTAAAATATGGTGAGGAGAGCTATACTTAAACCCCCCCTCTATTAATTTATTTATTTGATTTTTTAAAGTTTGGTGGGCTCTTTCATCTATGGCTTGACCTTGTGGATTGTAAGGAATTCCTGTGGAATGAGAAATATTAAATTGGGAACAAAACTGTTGGAAAGATTTAGACATATATGCAGGACCATTATCAGTTTTCAGTTGTTTTGTATACCTAACTGTGAGAAAGAAAGGAATAAATGTTGCATCACGTCCTTGTAAACTTTTCCAGTTTTTGTTGAAGCTAAAATAACATGAGAAAATGTATGACAGTAACATGTAAATAAGACAATTTCCCAAAGCTGGGAAAGTGAGTTATATCCATTTGTCATAGTACATTTGGTTTTAGTCCTCAGGGGAGACTTTTGTTTTATAAATTGTAATAGTGGACTTTTGGGTAAATGAAACAAAACTTGTCCCCTATAATCAGTTAGGGCTATCTGTCAATTGTCACTGGTTTGAAACAAAGTCTGAAATTGAAGTTTATTATAAGGAAAAATTATATTGTGTATATTATGTCTAAATAGTTTAACACTTTTTTGTCCTCCCTTGGTTATAAGTGAAGCTATTAAATATGGATAGGCAGCCTTTTTTTCTAGAGGTTACCAGTAGATGGATTTTTTTTATTGGTTTTTATTGCCACAGACATTCTGTGGGAGTATGGAGAGTGGCCAGAATAATTAAGTCCCAAGATAGGCGGTAATCTATTCTCTTAACTTTTTGAGACTCAATAGGGTTTTCCATAAGGGACAAGGCTTTTTGGCCTCTGATGTGAGAATTCTCTTAGAATTGAGAGAAGAATTCCCCTGTAAAATATTGAATATAGGTTTTAAACTGATGTGGTAATATGTAAGTAAGGTCTAATCCAATTAATATCTCCTGACAGTTTTTGGAAATCATTTAATGTTACCAAGTGATCTTTCATAACTGTAAAGGTTGATGACTCACTGCTTGTGTGTTTAACACACGGCCAAGATATGTGAAAGGAGGATTGGTTTGAATTTTTTCAGGAGAAATTTTTAAACTGCAATCATTGAGAGCATCACAGTTTTTTAAGAATTTCATGTAAAAAAAGGGGACGATTCTTGTGAACCAGCAAAGTGTTATCTATATAATGGATTAAATAGAGATTAGGATATTGACTTCTAATACCTTGTAAGGCTGTATCCCACATACTTTTGTCACAAGGTGGGCTGGTTTTTTATGCCTTGTGGGAGGACTTTCCCTTGAAATCTTTAAAATGGTTGCTTTAAATTTCAGAGAGTAAACTGAATGTAAATTGTTTTCAATCCTCTGGGCTTAAAGGTATAGTAAAGAAACAATCCTGTAAATGAATATCTATAATATTAAAGCTAACGGGTATAGCAATTCAGGCTGTATCACTCTCATGGGTTCCAAATAGCGTTAATAGCTCTTAAATCCTGTAAAAATCTCCATATACCAGATTTTTTTTTTCAAAAATAGGAGTGTTTTAAGGGCTAGTGGTTGCCATTCAGGTGACTAGTAGAAAGCTCCACATGACCACCCTCTAATTGTTGTTAAACTAGTTTTTTGGCTGTTTTAAGCTTTTCCAAGGGTATGATCCATTGTTCCACCCAAATCAGTTTGTTGGCTTTTCAGGTAATAGGTTCTTGGAGACAGTGGATCCAATACCAGCCCAATTTCTTTTCATTAACTTGGACAGGTTTTTACATTCCCTGTCCTTTTTGCCAAGTCTCTTAAAGGGATCATAGCCCATTGGCAGCATTTGTGTTGAAACTTTGTCATTAGGGTTATATAAAAGCATGCCCATTTGAGCAAGAATATCTCTTTCCCATAATATAAAGGGGGTAGATGGAATAAAGTATGGCAAAAAGTTTTTTAAGTCTCATTATCTGTTCAATTTTAAATTTTAGAGCTTTTGGCTACTGAGGGGGCTCGACCAATGCCTATGAGTCCTGAAGGAGCTATTCGAGTAGGCCAGGAAGTAGGCCAATTTTTCCAGCAATACAGGAAACATCGGCTCTAGTGTCCAACAAGCATTTAATCTTAACTCCTTGCATATATAAGTCTTTTAGAGGTCTAGAGTTAGTAACCCCCTGAACCCAAAAAAGCAACATCACTAGAACCAAAATTAAGAGTCACCTATAGGCAGGTCAGTTAAAGTTTTACCTGCTTTATGATAAGGCAGGAGCAGCAACTGGGCTATTTTTTGACCTTTTTAAACTGCACAGTTTTGTTAGGGGGAGCAACAAGCACCTGAATTTCCCCTGTGTAATCTGAATACACCACTCCAGGAATAATGGAAACTCCTTGTAAAAACAAGGAACTTCTGCCTAATATTACACCCACTATTCCTTCCAGGAGAGGGCCCTTTACTCCCGTAGGAATTGGGGTTACCGGAATATCCGGAGTTAATATTGTAGTGGTGGAGGAACACAAGTCCAATCCTGTATTCCCAGGGTGGCTCAGATGAGTTCTGTGATGGAGCAGAAGGAACAAACAGGTTCATGGTGGATGTTGTGCTCCTATTGTCAGGTGGGGCCCGGGCTGGCCCTCTGGAAGTTTCCCTGAGTGGGGTGACTTTTTGATTTAAAGTAGTACCATTTTTATAAAATTTAGATAGGCATTCTCTAGCCTAATGAAAGCTTTTTTGGTATTTGGGACACAAGGTTTTTGGTCGAGTAACCCAGTAAATGGTGATGATGTGCCGTGTAAGCCAGCCATACCTTGCTTAGCCGAACAATCTCTGTTAATGTGTCTGACTTGACCACAGTTAAAGCAAGACTGCAATGAGATATTCTTTTGCTTATTACTTATATACTTTTACTTATATTACTTATGTATTGCTTATATTACTTATATACTGTTTATATATATATCTTATATTGCTTATATATATTGCTTATACTTATATTATTTATATTACTTACACATTACTTATATACTTTTGCTTATATTACTTATATATTGCTTATATTGCTTATATATTGTTTATATTATTATTACTTTTATGACATATATTACTTATATACTTTTGTTTGTTATTGCTCGAGCTCTCTGCATTCTTATAAGAAAAAAAGTGTAACTAAATCCAGGTTTTATTTCAGTATTCTCAACCTTTAAAAGAAAACCTTAGAAAGAGGTGCAAGAAGGGGGGCAAAAAGGAAGGTTTCTTCATTTATCATCATCTTTGATATAATCAATTATATTTGGTCCTTTTTATCAATCTTATTAAAGCCTGACAAGTGTTATTTGCGTTTTCACAGCCAATTGTTAAACTAAAATTTCTGCTGTCTCTTTGTTAGTAATTATCCATTTGATGGCGGTGGTTAGTCTGGAGATGAAATCCTCATAGTTTTCATCTACCTTTTGCTTTATCTCAAAGAAGGAGTTTGAGTGGAATCAGCAGGCAACTTTCTCCAAGTCGTAGAAGCACAGTGGCTTATTTGAGTATACACTTTTCTAGGGAAAACTACTTGAGCGTTGTATGTGGCATACTGCCCAATACCTGTCAGCATATCTTTAACAATAACAAATGCATCTGGTGGCCGATTTTATTTTTTGTCATCTGAATTTTTACTTCATCTTCATACTCTGTTTTTCAAAGTAAATAGGCTCTTCTGGATAAGCAGCTTTTAGCCAATTATTGCCAATCAGAAGCAGTATCCAGCAAGAAGTGAATTGATCTAAAATAGTAAGAGTATAGAGAGCCAAAGGACCATATTGTGAACTGGCCTCTTTTAATTCTCTTACCAACTTGTAAGGTAAAGTCTCCCATTGCACTTGGCCCACTCCATCAACATCAGTAATAGCCACTGGAAAACATGCTGATAAACTGAAATCTCCTTCCTTCTCTGCCTCTGCTCGAGCAGTCGGTATTCCAAAAAGAAAAGGAGGGGCAGGGGCACTGCTGGGTGTAAGGTTTTGCTTTCTTACCTCTGCCTTATGTAGAGGGACTTGTGGAAGAGGTAGATTAGTGTTATTAAGGTATTGTAACCAAGGTAATTTGTGGGTTAATTCTCCAAACCTGCCATGTCTTGTGGCGATAATTTATCATCATAATTTGAAGGTACAGAGGCAGCAGTGAAAGGAAAAGTTTTTTCATCAGCCTCATCATTATCAATGGCCTTTTTGGAAGGACATTTTTCATAATCATGCGGGGATTTAAAGCATCTTTGATTAAGTTCCATAAAAAAAAAGCATTAGGTGGCACCTTTTTGGGGCCCCTGTTGAGTATAATACAGTCTTAGTTCTTCCCCCACTTTTTCCCAGGTATTCAAATTCACTGTCCCCCCTTCAGGAAACCAAGGACAATGTTTCTGAACAAAACGTAGAAAATGAGCTAGATCAGCAGAAGAGACTTTAGTTTCATGTTTAGAGAGAGTATTCATTAAGATACTGATGAACATTTTCTGTTCCTTAGATTTGCTCTGGCCCATGATTAGATAATTGCTCTGGCCTCACAAAAACTTTGCTTACACATCCTCGCTCTGCCTGTCTCTACAGAGGGGTCTGCAAAACCCTGGGTAAGATCCTAGCTGCCCTGAAACGAAAAAAAAGCTTACCTTTCCAGGGCCCCACGTTGGGTGCCAGATGCGGGGGGCCAGCCCCACAGAGAGATTTAGGGGGGCTTTTGGAAGGTGTGACAGTGTTGGTGATTATTCTGGAAAGAAAAAGAGAAAGAAAGAGAAGAGGGGAGAAAGAAAGAGACTGAACTCCTGCTCAAGAGACCAGAAGCTGTTTAATGGGTGTAATCCCAGGGCTTTTACCCCAAACTGCACAAAGTTATCATCACGGGAATTTCTGCTGTTAAGTTTACACAAAGAGTAGCATGTGTCTTTTACATGAACAGGTCCAGGTGTACACAGGACACCCCACTCTCAAGCAGATGTATTTTTTAAACATAAGGAAAAACATGAAGTTTTTATGCAGTTTTTATGTACCCTTAATTGTTTATAGCTATATAACATTGTTTAATGTTTATACATAAAACCAGCATAATGATATATTGCCTTTTATTATTTTATGCTATTTCAAACTGGCTTTTATAAAACAATTGGTGTTTTGGTTACTCTCTCCTAGCACTAGCCAGCCTAATACAAACTTCACTGGCCCCCCCTAAATCAAACTGAACTAACCACACTTCTATAATAAAATGATTACTTAACTTTTCTTAATCAATATAAACTATTTTCTAAAACCTATATCTATAAATTTCTAAAGGTTGGATGAAGAGAACCTGTGACCTGTATTAAGGCTCCTCAATGTGACTCAAAGCCAAACTTAAATTGTGATGAAGTAAAAGACCATAAGCCATGGGGAATGGGAACAATAGACTCCTCGGTTAGCTGTGTACATTCCAGTCTCAGACTGTAACTAAGAAACAGTTTCGGTCCTCAGAATTAGCCAGTTCTTATCATTCATCAACCAAAAGTCATTGATGTCTGTACTCATTAATGTGGGAATTTGTGGAGCAGTGATTCTTGTGTTGCTATGCCTGCTTCCAATTACTTTCAAGGTGATGAAGAAAAGAATTCCTCAGCTCAACACCCAGTTCCATGGATTCATGCTAAAAAAAAAAAAAGGGGGGAGATGTTGGGATCCGGCTGTGGATTCCTGCCTGAGCGTTAGGGATCCAGGTGGGTTGCGGACACTGAGACCACCAGGTTGTGTTCAGGAGCTGAAGACCCATTCCCTCCTCCTTTCTTTGTTGTTTGGCATGACCCAATAGCAGGGACTTTGATGATCTAAACATGAAGTTCTAAGAACATGACAGGCATGGCTGACTCTAGGGATCCATTGTTCCCGTTTCTCACAGACTGAGGTTTCGGCTTTAAACTTAACACAGTTCAAACTCAGGTCACATTTGGAGCCTTATACATGATACAAGCTTCTTTATAAGAATTTAAAGTATATTTGTAGAATTAGTATATACATTTAGAGAGCTGTTTCCAGCTTTAAATGGTATAGAGGATTATCTAGACTTACTAGAAATGACCCAGAATGAAATTTGGATAGGGCCACATTCCTAAGAGCCCAGCATCCACTTTGGGCTGGGCTGCATTCTTTTAAACTAGTTCTTTAGTTACAATTAGTGTATGATTTTTCTACTTATAATAAAACTGAATTTATTTTATTCATAGAAAGTATTATAGATTAGGTTACTCTACGTCAGAGAATTATGGTAGTTCAAGCTTGATCAAACACGATACATTAAGGTTCTATAGACTAAAACTAACCTTAGAAATATCATTGTTCCCACTTTCTACTAATTGCAGTTTTGGCTTTAGTACAATTATAGTTTGTATTTGGGTTTATTTTAGAAGCTTTATTGCCGATGATCAGCCTTATATATTAGAATTAGGAATTAGAAACTTTTATAGAAATTAAGATAGATACATAGGATTTTAGAATAGCCATTTTGTTAAGAGATTGTAATCAGTTGTTAAAAGAAACGGCCAAGCGTGATCTTTGGACTGGGCCACATTCTTTAGGAACTGGTTTGAGCTATAATTAGGAGTTTCCATAGTGTCTAATTAGCACAGAATAGAAAGGTATTAGGATTTAAGTCATGTCAGGGACCGGCCCCAACCAGAGGGGGTTGGGCCTGCACTGAGGAATCAGGACACAGCAAGAAGAAATGACTCAGAGGCAGTTCTTCTGGGACCAGTCTGGCCAAGGAGTGTGTGCCAATTTTATTCAAACTTTTTCCACTTATATACCATTTTCTATAACCTCCAGCAGTATGACAAATACCTTCTGGGGCTTACAGGTCTCATGATGCATAACATACTTCACAAAAAATTTTTGCTTAAGGTAACAATTAACAATCAAAATTCCATGATGCATATCATGCTTCAGAAAGCTTACATCAAGATAAGAAGTGTATGATTTCAGTAATAGTTTTGCTAACTGTTTTTATAATACTTAATGATTAATCTGTATATTATAAGCTATTCTTATTTTTGCCTAATGTAAAATTTCCTATTAATTTTCTATGATTTAACAAAACACTCAAAATCTATACTATTTATTTTAATGTCCAGCAGTAAAAAATATGTCTGTCAGAGACACTGGTGCCAGAGCCCTCTATGAAATGCTAAATAGTGAGAAGCAGAGAACGCTAACCACAGTGTTTGACAAACCCAATGTGTACTTTGCCATTGAAGTCTGCCGGACAATGAAGTCGACGCCTTAAAGCAGAAATCCAAAGTGCAAAAGTATATTCAGAAATAAGTAAGAGTACTTTGGTTTTATTCTCCAACAGGCCTGTAACTGGGTTTCATTACTACCATACACAGGCATATTAGAGGGCAAATTCCAAGCAGAAGGAAGTGAACTTGCAAGCACAGGTTCACATAGTGTTATATGTAGATAACTGAATCGTGTGTATATATATATTTCTAAACTTACTGATAGAAAATTTGATCAAAGTGAATAAACCAAAGAGTGGTCATCATACTCTTGGACAAGGAAAAGCACCGTTGTCATGATGATGGCCAGGGGCTGAGGCAAGCTGAGAGTCTTGACACGTAATGAAACTAGACACGTTCTGCCTGGCTAGAGGCAGGAAAACAAAACTATTAAACAATTTGGTTGCTAATCTTTAGCTATCGGGAGAAACTGCTTACAGAGTGCTTACAGGAACAAAGGCTGCATGGTTACTTCTGAGAAACAGAGACTTAACAATGGCTCAGAGGGTCAGAGAGAAATGGAAGCTTAAAGTACAAAATGTTTTCTGCTGTAAGGCCTTACCCAAAATTTTAGTCTAGCAGTGTAAAAGGTTTACTTCTAAATAATATAAGCTTTTATGTCACATATACAAACTGGTCACTATTCATATACCAACACTATAGGTGTCACTGATGATTTTGTGTCAAAAGCAGATCTCCAACATGGGACTTCATGGGCCTCAACTGTATAGCTGTAGATGTTGGCGCCCAACAAACTCAGTCATTAGGTGTTGGGTATGCATAAGTTTTAGAAGTTATTGATTATAAGGATTTTATGATGTTAGATTTTATGATGTTTATGATGTTAGAATTGCTGTATCGCCTTTGAGAATCATAAACCAAGCATAAGGAACAGTGAGATAATTTTGGGATTGTCCATCCTCACGCTTGGGAAAACGTCTGGTGGGTGGGGAACGCCCCTCATCCACCTGGCTTTGTGTTCACGTGAAAGTCTTGTGATGTGATTGGGATTGTCCTTCCTCATGCTTAAGGAAACACCTGGTGTGTGGGGGGATGCACCTCATCCACCTGGCCTTGTGTTCACGTGAAAGTCATGATTTAACATGTGAAAATTTGGGATAAAAGACTCATGGTTGGTCCCAATAAATGGCATCTGCTCATTTCACTGAAGAGTTGTCGACTTTCTTTCTCTTTCTTCCTCTTTATATCTATCCCTCCATCTTTCTTTCTTTTAATATCTATCCCTGCTACAGAATCAGCTACTGCACTAGAGAGAGTGCTGTCTCTTTCTTTCTCCCCCTTTCTCTTTCTTTCCCTTTATTTCTCCAAAATAATCAGTGACGCTGCCGCACCTTCCAGGGACCCTGTAAATCTCTGCGGGGGACTGATCCTGTGTATGTTTACAGTAATCAACACAGCCTGGTATAGGTACAAGAATATGTCCATAGGCCAATGGATCAGGACAGAGAATGAAATGCTCAAACCTTCAACCCACTCATCTTTGAAGAAACCTCCAAGACTAACTTGGTAATGGAGAACATATACAGTAAATGGTGCTGGGAGAAGGCTGACAACATGCACAAGATTTAAACAGGACCCCAATCTATAACCATACACATTAACTCTAAATGGATCAAAGACCTAAACGTAAAACACCAAATTATAATAGTCTTAGAAAACGAAGGAGAAACCACTAGGTAAACTGGAACCAGAAACCAATTCCTCTTCAGAGCCCTAAATATCCATGTCTTAAAAAGTAAGTTCGACAAGTGGGATCTCCTCAAATTAATATACTTCTGAAAAACAAAAGAAAATATCAGAAGAGCAGGAATACAGCCAGCAGAATGCGAAAAATGATTCTCCACATGTATATCTATAAAAACGCATAATATCTAGTAACTACAATAAACTCAAACACTTAGAAAAATCAGACAAACATTCCCTTGAAAAGTGTGCAGAATATGTGAATGGACACTTTTCATAAGAAGAGATACAGGCAGCCAGCAGACACAAGAAAATTGCTAAGCCTCACTTATCATCAAAGAAATGCAAATGAAACCACTTTGAAATACCACATACCCCCTGAAAGACTGGCCATCATTAATAGAACAAACAATAGAAGATACAGGTAAGGATTTGGGAAGAATTAAATGATTCTGCACTGCATGTGAACTGAAAAGTAGAGCAAAACCTTTGAAAAATAGTTTGGTGGTTTGGAAAGGGACAAGATATTGACCTACCATGTGACTCAGTAATTCCCCAGTCAAGAATATACAGAGAAGAATTCAAATCACTTTAGAAAAAAGATACCAGCACCAGTATGTATTTTACAGCTCTAATCACAATTGCCAAAATACATGGTACCAACCATGTTGCCCATCAAAGCTGGAAAGGATATAATAAATGTGGTATATGCACAGTGGAATATGATGCAGCCATAAGACAGGAAATATAGAAGGATTTTGTTGAATTTTTGATGGATATGAGGTAGTTTATTTTTAGTGATTTATCACAGAAACAAAGAACAGAGTTCCATATGTTCTCACTCAAGAGCTGAACTTGATCACTTATAGTGCTGTAAGAAAGTGATTGGCCTTAATGAAAACCTGTTTGGGGGGACGGGTGAGATTGGCAGTGGAGGGATACTGCTGAGGAATGGAGGGGATACCTCATCAAGCAGGGCCCCAGCATAATCAATGTTTGTATATCTAACTCTGAATTGCACCCTACAATTTTAAAAAATTAAAATAAATAAATAAATGAAAGCTGTAAAACGTGCAGCTGACTTTGTTTATTCTATTTTTTATTTTTATTTTTTACTTTAAAGATGGTTATAATTCAGGGTTTGGCCTACAAATGTTCATTATGCGGGAAATTTAAATTTTTTTAAGAAGTGCATAATCCTCCAATGATAACTCCTTTTCCTTTTAATACGTTGGAATACATGGTACAATTCTGCCTTCCAATAGACTGCAGTGTTTCTCACATAAATTCTGAATGTTTTATGCTGCATAAATTGAATCTTGTTGAGATTCCAGATCTATATCTAACTTAGAAAACTGAACTTTGAGATTCAGTGTACCTAAGTCCTATTCAGAATGAAGAATGCATAATAAATCCTAAAAATTTTAGAACATAAAACAGTATTATAATTTAATACAGCTTTTTCCATTTTTAAAATTTGTGTACATTTTGTTGATGCACTCTGTATTTTCTGCTTGTAATTTTGATTAAATGTTACAGATGTGCAATTCTTAGAAAAAAGTTTCCCTTATATATTTGAAAGCAATATAAAATCACATTCCCTTTATATTTCACCCCAATTTATATTTTTTAAAGAGTATTTCCTTTCAATAACCTAGTATTTTCTCTACCTAAAACATAATGCTGTACTCTGCCACAAAGTATCCAAGTATCCGAGTAATCCTATTCTTTTAATCACCAAGCATTTAAAATGAAGCACACAGGTAAAAGAGAACTTGTGGACCAATTTATAAACCAAAATAACATGGAGATTTACAAAGTAGCAAGTATTTGGGCTCAGCAATTAGTATAAAAATTTACATAATTGAAAATTCTGTAAAAGTGATTATGATCTTAGCAAAAGCAATGTTCAAATCCTGTAGGAAAACTGCTTAAGGCTGTTACACAATACTCAAACACCCAAAAGTTTCTAAACTAAAGAAGGTTCTAAAATATTTTCTGGTTGTGCTATAACCAAGCTCCAACAGGACTCCGTGACCATAATAATAAAAGACTAACTCTTGGTCAATCCCCTCAGGTCCCCTGTTAGTTTGGGAGGTTCTCGGTCCTCTCAAAATAGTGTTTTAAAAAAAAAAGACTACCTCGTTTAGCGGATTCTTGAATGGTCTCTTATCCATGGAGACATTTTTGGATAGGTGTGATCAAATGGCTCTCTTCACTTCTTGAGAATGAAATCCACCATGTCTACCATATTTCGCAGAGCACTATACACAAGTGCTTGAAGCCTAAGGATTGCTCGGTAGTCAAGGTCCCTCCCATTAGGATGTCAAAGTTCTGAGGCTGATGTCATAAATAATAGTTTAACATGCTTGTTGCCCTAACTTTACTTACCTATTTTAATGTAAAAATTAGCCTTTTAGTCAATCTACAGATTCAATGAAGTAACCATTAAGTTAACATAATTCTTCAAAGACCCAGAAATTACAATAAAGTATTCATATGAAACCATAAACAATCATGAATAGCCAAAAGAATTTTATTAAAAGAAACACAACAGAAGTTATCGCATTTCCAGACTTCACACTTCCTATATGTTTACAGTAATCAACACAGCCTGGTGTTGGTCCAACAATAGGTCCAAAGGCCAATAGATCAGGACAGAGAATGAAATCCTCAAATTCTCAACCCACTCATCTTTGAAAAATCCTCCAAAACCCACTGGGTAATGGAGAACATATAAAATAGTAAATGCTGCTGGGATAAGGCTGACAACATGCACAAGACTGAAACAGGACCACTATCTATCACCATACACATGAACTCTAAATGGATCAAAGACCTAAACGTAAAAAAACCAAATTATAGTAGTCTTAGAAAACGCAGGAGAAACCACTAGGGAAGCTGGAACCGGAAACTAATTCCTCTTCAGAGCCCTAAATACCCATGCCTTAAGAAGTACGTTCAACAAGTGGAATCTCCTCAAATTAATACACTTCTGCCAAACAAAAGAAACCTTCGGAAGAGCAGGGATACAGCCAACAGAATGCGAAAATCAATTCTCCACCTATATATCTGTAAAAAGTCATAACATCTAGGATCTACAAAAAACTCAAACACTCAGAAAAATCAGACAAACATTCCCTTTGAAAAGTGTGCAAATAGGTGATTGGAAACTTTTCATAAGAAGAGAAACGGGGAGCCAGCAGACACATGAAAATTGCTCAGATTCACTCATCCTCAAAGAAATGCAAATTAAACCATTTTGAAATACCACATACCCTCTGTAAGACTGGGCATCATTAATAAAACAAATAATAGCAGATACAGGTCAGGATTTGGGAAAACTTGATGATTCTGCTCTGCATGTGGACTGAAAAGTAGAGCAACATCGTTGAATAACAGTTTGGTGATTTGTAAAGGGACAAGACATTGACCTACCATGTAACTCAGTAATTCCCTGTCGAATATATACCTAGAGGAACACAAATCATTTTACCAAAAAGATACAAGCACCAGTATGTTTTTTGCAGCTCTAATCACAATTGTAAAAAACATGGTACCAATCATGTTGCCCATCAAAGTTGGAATGGGTAAAATAAATGTGGTATGTACACAGTGGAATTTGATGCAGCCATAAAAAAGGACAGATAGAAGGATTTTACAGAACGTTTGATGGATATGAGGTAGGTCATTTTTAGTGATTTATCACAGAAACAAAGAACATAGTTCCATATGTTCTCACACATGAGCTGAACTTGATCACTTATAGTGCTGTAAGAAAGTGAATGGCATTAGTGGAAACCTGTTTAGGGGGATGAGTGAAATTGGCTGTAGAGGGATACTGCTAAGGAAGGGAGGAGAATACCTTATCAACCAGGGATCTTACATAATCAATGTTTTTTTTTTATTTAAATCTGAAATGCACCCCACATTTTTCAAAAAAATAAATAAATAAATAAAAACTGTCAAATGTGCAACTGACTTTATTTATCCTTTATTTTATTTATTTTCTCTTTAAGAATGATTACAATTCAGGGTTGGGCCTAGAAATATTCATTAAAGCAGAGACTGATTTTTTAAGAATTGTATAATATTCCAATGATAACTGCTTTTCCTTTTAATATGTTGGAATACATGGTATAATTCTGCCCTTTAAAATTGACAACTACAGTGTTTCTCACATAAATTCTGAATGTTTTATTCTGCCTAAATTGAAACTTGCTGAGATTCCAGATCTATATCATTCTTAGAAAACTGAACCTTGAGATTCAGTGTACCTAATTGCTATTCAGAAGGCAGAATGCATAATAAATCTTTGTTTTTCTCATAATCAATATTTTTTATTATGGTTTTGTGGGTTACAGTTAAGGGTTAGGTATACAATTATGTTTCATTCAGGCACCCTGTTGATAAGAGGTGTTTCCCCATCCGCAGACAGATATTTGGTACTGTCAATCTCATCTCCCTACCCCCCCTAGTTTCCCAGTACCGTCAGTCATTTTCTTATAGTATTACATTGAATGTTCAAGGTCCACTATATGAGTGAGAGCATGTGATAATCGGATCTTTGTTTCTCTGAGAGGTCATTCAGTATTATAGACTCTAGTTGATTCAGGTTGTTGCGAAATTCATGATTTTGTTCTTTTTTATGGCTGCATAATATTCCATCGTGTATATGTACCACTTTTTTAAATCCAGTCCTCTTTTGATGGGCAGCATTTCTTTTTCCAGCTTCTTGCTATTGTGAACAATGCTGCGATAAACATATGTGTGCAGGTATCTTTTTTTTTAGAGTGATTTGAGTTCTTCAGAAAATATTCCCAGTAGGGGGATTGCAGGGTCATATGGGAGGTTGATAGTTAGAGCTTTTAAAAATTGCCACAATGATTTCCAACAGGTTGCACTAGTTTATACTCTCACCATCAGTGTAGAAGTGTTCCCTTTTCGCCACACCCATTCCAAGCAGCTGTTATTTTTTGAGTTGTTGATAATTGCCATTCTAACTGGAGTTAGTTGGTATCTCAGTGTGGTTTTGATTTGTATCTCCCTGATGATTAGTGAGGTTGAACATTTCTTCATGTGTCTATTGGCGCTCGGATGTGTTCTTTTTTGACGTGTCTGTTCATATCTTCTGCCCATTTTATACTGGGATTGTTTGTTTTTTTCTTTTCAGCACGTTTTAGTTCCTTGTAGATCCAGGATGTTAAGCCTTTTCAGACCTGGTGTTGGCAAATACTTTTACCCAATTTGTAGGCTGTCTCGCTGCTCTCTTGATGGTTTCTTTGGCTGTGAAGAAGCTTGTCAGTTTAATAAGCTCCCACTTGTCTATCTTCTCTCTTATGACCTATGGGTTTCAGGTTTTGTTCAGGAATTGGATGCCAGTTCCGATTTCCATGAGGGTATTTCCTTCATTTTCTAAGGTTCTTATGGTTTGAAGTTTTACATTTAGGTGTCTGATCCATTTGAGTTAATCTTTGTGCATGGCGATAGATAGGGGTCCTGTTTCAATATTCTGCATGTGGTCAGCCAGTTTTCCAAGCACCATTTAGTGAATAGGTTCTCTTTCCCCAGTGGTAGGTAGTGGAGGCTTTCGAGGATGAGATGGTTGAGAAATTGAGGTTTTGCTTCTGGAATCTCAATTCTATTCCATTGATCTATATGCCTGTCCCTATACCAATACAAGCTGTTTTGATGATTGTAGCTTTATAGTAAAGTCTGAAGGCTCGTAATGTGATACCTACCTGCTTTGTTTTTTTTTCTGAGGATTGTTCTGACTATTCTTGGACGTTTTGTGTTTCCATATGAATTTCCATATGAATTCCATATGAATTCCATATGAATTTTCCTGTTGTTGTTGTTTCTAGGTCTGAGAATAAGGTTGCTTGCTGGTAACTTGCTGGGTATATTGCTTGAATTTGTAGATTGCCTAAGGTGAGATGGACATCTTCACAATGTTGATTCTTCCAATCCATGAGCATGGGATATTTTCCCACTTGTTTGTGTTACTTTTGACTTCTTTGAGCAGTGTTTTTTAATTTTCATTGTAAAGGTCTTTCACATCTCTGGTTAGGATGATGGCAAGGTACTTCATTTTTTGTGTGTCTATTGTGAATTGGATTGTGTTTTTATTTGGGTTTCTGTTTGTTTATTATGGGTGTAGAGAAATGCAATTAATCTTTTGTACATTATTTTGTATCCTGGGACTTTGTCAAAGGCCTTTATCAGTGTAAGGAGGTTTTTGACACAGATTCTCTTGGGTTTTCAAGGTACACAATCATATCATCTGCAAAGAGAGATAACTTCACTTCCTCTTTTCCTATTTGGATACCCCTGATTGCCTTCTCTTCTCTGATTGTTCGAGCCAGCAATTCCAATACTATGTTGAACAGGAGGGGTGAGAGTGGGCATCCTTGTCTTGTTCCAGTTTTCAGGGGAAATGATTCCAATTTTTGTCCATTTAGGAGTATGTTGGCTTTGGGTTTCTCGTAGATGGCTTTTACTATTTTGTGGTATATTCCCCGTATGCCTAGATGTTCAAGGGTTTTTATCAAGAAGGTGTGCTGGATGTTATCAAAAGCGTTTTCTGCATCTAATGATATAACCATGTGGTTTTTGTTTTGACATCTGTTGATGTATTCAATTGCATTTATGGTTTTACGAATGTTGAACCCGCCTTGCATCCCAGGAATGAAGCCTACTTGGTCATGATGGATGATTTTTTGAGATGTATTGCTGAATTCGGTTTGCTTGGATCTTGTTGTGAATTTTAGCATCTATGTTCATCAAAGATATTGGCCTGTAGTTCTCTTTTTTGTTGGATCTTTACCTGGCTTGGGTATCAATGTGATGTTGGCTTCGTAAAATGATTTGGGGAGAGTTCCATTTTATTCAATCACCTGAAATGCCTTCAGTAGGATTGGTAACAGCTCCTGCTTAAATGTCTTGTAAAATTCTTCTGGAAATCCATCTGGACCAGGGATTTTTTTTTTTTGTAGGAAGTTTTCTTATTGCGTAGTTGATTTCCTTGATTTTATTGGTCTATTTAGGTTCTCAATTTCTTCTTGTTTCAATCTAGGTAGTTGTATGATGTCAGAAAGTCCTCCATTTCCTTAAGGTTTTCAAGTTTGTTTCCATACAAGTGTATGTGTTAGTCTCTAATGGTCATTTTTATTTCTCTTCAGGGTCAGATGTAACTTCATCTTTTGTGTTTCTGATTGTTCTTATCTGGTTTTTTTCTCTTTTTTCTTGTCAGTCTAGCTAGGGGACCATCAATCATATTATCCTTTCAAAGAACCAGTTTTCTGTTTCATTCATTTTTTGTATTGTCTTTTTTGTCTTCTATGTCCTGGATTTGGGCTTTTATTTTGGTGATCTGGATTCTTCTGCTGAAATTAGGGTTTTTATGGTCTTGCTTTTCCAGCTTCCATAGTGGCTTGTTAGGTTGCTAATTTGTATTCCTCCATATTCTTCATGTATGTTTGTAGGGTTATATAAATTCCCCTCTTACTACAGCTTTCAAGGCATCACAGAGATTTAGGTAAGATGTTCCTTCATTTTCATTTTTTTCCAGGTATCTTTTGATCTCTGTTTCAGTTTCATCATTGACCTAGGAGTTATTTAGCATCATACTGTTTAGTGTCCATGTCTTTGTGGGTTTGGGGGGACTTTGTTGGTGTCAATATTTATTTTTATTCCACTGTGGTCCGAGAAGATGCAGGGTAGAATTTTTTTCCCTTTTTAAATTTGCTTATGCTTGATTTATACCAATTATGTGGTCAATCTTAGAATATTTCCATGGGGTGATGAGTAGAATGTGTATTCCGTGGTCTTTGAATGGAGTGTTCTGTATATCAATTAAGTCCATTTTGTCCAAAGTTGCATTGAGGTTCCAGATCTCCTTGCTCTTTTTTTGTCCTGATGATCTTCTAGGGTTGTGAGTGTGGTTTAAAGTCCCCAGTTATGATGGTGTTAGGGGCAATGTCTTTATTTAGTTTTCCGAGAACTTGCCCTATGAAAGTTGGTGCACTTATGTTGGGTGCATAATGTTTAGGATAGATATTTCTTGCTGATGGATTCAGCCTTTCATCATCATGTAGGGCCTTCTGTATCTTTTTTGATTTTTAATAGCTTAAAGGGGTATTTTGTCTAAAATTTAAGATTGCTACTTCTCCTTGCTTTTGTATTCCGTTTGCCTGAAATGTGTTTCCCATCCTCTTACTTTGAATCTGTGGGGGTCCTTTCTAATGAGTGAGTCTCTTGAAGGCAATAGATTGTTGCCTGATGATATTTTCTCCATTTTGCCATTCTATTTTTTTCAGTGGGGCATTTAGTCCATTCACATTTAGACTAATAAAAGAAATGCAAGAGTTGATACCTGTCATAAGGTTCTTACAGAGTCGTTACTGTTTGTTGTCTTACTTTGGGTTTTGGATTGAGTCATGTGTGTTTTTAATCTTTTGCCTGTACTCTTGTGAAGAATGTTGTTGCTCTTTTTTTCTTTTTGTTCTGTTTCAGTACTTTCCTAAATGTTTTTTGAAGAGGTGGTCTGGTGGCAACGTAGGTTCTTAGGGGTTGGATATCTGGGAAAAAATTTCAATTCTCCCCCACTAATGAAACTTAGTTTGACTGCGTAGGTTTATTCTTGGTTGAAAATTTTTATCTTTTAGAACTTTGAAGATAGGGCTCCAGGCTCTCCTAGTCTGAAGGGTTTCTATGGGTAGATCTGCTGCTATTTTAATTGGGCTTCCCTGGTAGGTAGTCTGGCCTTTTTTTTCTTTCTGCCTTTAGGATTTTTTCTTTTATAACTACTTTGTTTAGGCGAATTATTATGTGTCTGGGAGTTGGTCTTCTCATCTGTTGCCTTGCAGGGGTTCTCTAAATCTCTTGTGTTTGAATTTTTTCATCCTTGATGAGATGAGGGGAAATTTTCTTGAATGATTTCATGAAATGTTTGTTCCAGTTTGGCTTCTGTTTCTCTCTCGCCTCATGAAACCCAATTACTCTTAGGTTTAGTCTCGTGAAGTGGTCATTCATCTCTTGCAGATTTTGTTCTGTCTTTTTGAGCTTCTTTTCCTATGTTTTTGACAGTTTGGGTTAGTTCTGTGTTTTGGACTTTGAGCTCTGAGATTCTTTCTCCTGCTTGGCTGATTCTTCTTTCCATGTTATTATTTTGTTATTTATTTCCATCACAGTATTCTTTACTGCTGTTATTTCTGACATAAGCTCCTTCCCATTTTTCTCTTGTCTCTCCTCAATTTTTTTTAAATTTTCTCTTTTAATGTCTTGAGGTATGGTTTATTGCATGTGACCAGTCATTCTGGGGGCACTTCATTGGTTGTGTTCCAGAATCTGTTTTCTCAGTGTCTGATCTCCCAGGGGTCTGCATGAGACCTATATTCTTCTTTTTGTTTTTCTTCATTTTTGCAGTTTTTCCCCCCTTTCCCTTTTTTTTCCTTCCCTCCACATCACCGTCTTCTTTAATTCTGTTATTGAAGGATAGGGGGATTGGTTTTACTTCTGTTTGTTCAATCTCCTATTCTTCATGTATACACTCTTTCTTTGTTCAATTCTGGAGCTGCGCCATAGGTTAGGGGTAGTCCTTTTTGCAGTTTTGATATTTACTTAAGGGGGGAGCTGTGATTCAAAATCTATCTGCAGGTCCTGGTATTCGCTGACACGTGTATGGATAATCTGGTACCCCCTTCCCACTGACTTGGAATCTGTCTTTGTAGTGGGGCTGTAGTTTTACTCACTGAAATAAAATGTGATTAACAAAGGGATGAGAATGGAGCAGACAGTGGGTTGAAGAGGGAGGTGGAGAGATAGAGGAGTAAGGGGGAAACAAACGAGTGTGCCAACAAATGGAGAGAGAGACCTATACTGAAACAGATAAAAACAATAGACTACAGCTACAGACTAACCAACTCTCATACCAAAAAAAGCCATACAATTATGCTAACAAACAAGCTACCAACCACACTATTGGTGTGCTGTTCCTCTATATAAATATATGATTTACAGAGAATAAAGGGAAAGAAAAGGAAGAGGGGTAAAAAAGGAACAATACAGTTGGAATAGAATTAAGTGATTAAACTGTCAGAACCAATCAAACACACTCTGTGATTTTTCGTTTATGTCCAAGTCCTTTCAGCTCTGATTTCTAGCTTTCTTTTCAAGCTTGTAAATTAGTTTGCAGTTAGGGTCAGTTACCACTGGTCTGCTGTGAGGGACAGTTCAGATCACCCTCCATTCACCACTCTGGCCTGTGTCTGTTTTTCAAGCTTGTTTCTCCGGTTTTGATGTTATTACCTTGAATAGCCAGCAGGTGATGCTATCTCAGCTACATGCCCCAGAGAAGGTGGGGCCGGACAGTAACCGGGCAGAGGCTGGAGATTAAGATGAAAGCCTGCCTCAGGGCACACACTAGGGGACCCACAGCAGGCAAGACGTCTCGGTTGCAGGAGAGGTGGCAGCAATCCCAGCAGATCTTGACTGCAGGAGCTTCAAGGACTCAAGTCATGGATCACCTCCAGCCCGAGTGGTGCGATGTGCTATGGCCTCCGTGGAGGCTGTGGCGGCGGCGGCGGCAGCTGCTGTGTCTGTTCTGCAGTGGCAGTCCAGACTGCTGCGATGCCACAGTGGTGGCAACGGCCTAGCTCTGTATGACAAGCAGGCTGCGATGTTGGGATCCACAGTCCCTGGGGAGAGAGCCAGAGACCCACCGCATTTCTCCTTTGCAGAGGGTTTCATAGACCAGGTGTCCCTGATGCCATCTCTGCCTCCAGGAGAAGCTCCATAACCCAAAAGACAAGACTCCAATTCCCATAATAAATCTAAAAATTTTAGAAATTAAAACAGTATCGTAATTTAATAAAACAATTTCCATTCTTAAAATTTGTGCACATTTTCATGGTGCACTCTAAATTTTCTGCTTGTAACTTTAATTAAATGTTACAGATGTGTAATCCTTAGAGAAACCTTTCCCTTATATATTTGAAGGAAATGTAAAATCACATTCCCTTTATATTCTAACACGATTTATATTTTTAAAAGAGTATTTCCATTAAATCCCCTAGGATTTTCTCTAAGACATAATGCTGTACTCTGCAACAAAATGCCCGATTAATCTGATACTTTTAATCACCAAACATTTAAAATAAGACACAGAAAAAAAAGAATTTGGGGAGCTATATATATAAACCAAAATAACATGGAGATTTACAAAGTAGTAAGTATTTGGCTCTGCATTAGTATAACAATTTAGATAATTGAAAATTCTGGAAAGCTAATTAAGATCTTAGCAAAAAAATGTTCAAATCCTATAGGAAAAACTGCTCAAAGGCTGTTACACAAAACTAAGAACATCTAAAAGTTTCTAAACTAAAGAAAGTGCTAAAAAATGTTTGGTTCTGCAATAAACAAGCCTCAACAGACTCCGTGACCATAATGATAACACACTACATCTTGGGCAAGCCCCTCGGTCCCTTCCTGGTTTGGGAGTTTCTCAGTCCTCTCAATAAACAGTCCTTTAAAAAAAACCAGACTACCTCGTTTAGAAGATTCTTGAATGATCACTTATCCCTGGAAATATTTTTGGATAGGTGTGAACACATGGTTCTCTTCACTTCTTGGAATGAAATCCTCCGTGTCTACCACATTTGGCAGAGCACTGTACACAAGTGCTTGAAGCCTAAGGATTGCTCAGTAGTTAAGGTCACTCCCATTATGAAATCAAAGTTCTGAGGCTGATGTCATAAATGACAATTTGGCATGATTGTTTCCCTGACTTTACATACCTGTTTTTATGTAAAAATTAGCTTTCAGTCAATTTACAGATTCAATGCAATAACCATTCAGTTAGCATCATTCTTACCAGACCTGGAAATTGCAATAAGGTATTCATATGAAACCATAAACAGACATGAATAGACAAAAGAATCTTATGAAAAGAAACAAAGGAGGAGCTATCACTGTTCCAGACTTCAAACTTTACTATATGTTTACAGTAATCCACACAGCCTTCTATTGGTACAAGAATAGGTCCATAGGACAAAGGATCAAAACAGAGATTGAAATGCTCAAGTTCTCAACCAACTCATCTTTGAAAAATCCTCCAAGACACTTGTTAATGGAGAACATATTCAGTAAATGGTACTGGGAAAAGGCTGACAACAGACCACGATTGAAACAAGACACCAATCTATCACCATACACATTAACTCTCAATGGATCAAAGAACTAAATGTAAAACACCAAATTATAATCATCTTAGAAAACGCAGGAGACATCATTAGGGAAACTGGAACCGGAGACTAATTCCTGTTCAGAACCTAAATACCCATGCTTAAGAAGAAAGTTCGACAAGTGGGATCCAGTCAAATTAATATACTTCCGCAAAAGAAAAGAAATCATCAGAAGAGGAGGGATACAACCAACAGAATGGGAAAAACGATTCACCACCTATATATCTGTATAAAGGCATAACATCTAGGGTCTACAAGAAACGCAAAAACTCAGAAAATGAAGACAAACATTCCCCTTTGAAAGGTGTGCAAAATACGTGATTGGACGCTTTTTATAAGAAGAGTTATGGGCACCCAGCAGACACATGAAAATTGCTCAGCCTCACTCATTATCAAAGAAATGCAAATGAAACCAATTTGAAATACCACATACCCGCTGTAAGACTGGCCATCATTAATAAAACAAACAATAACTGATGGAGGTAAGGGTTTGGGAAGAAATAAATGCTTCTACACTGCAAGTGGACTGAAAAGTAAAGCAACATCTTTGAAAACAGTATGGTGGTTTGTAAAGGGACAAGATATTGACCTACCATGTGACTCAGTAATTCCCCTGTCGACAATATACCTGGAGGAACTCAAACCATTTTACCAAAAAGATACCAGCACCAGTATGTTTTTTGCAGAACTAATCACAATAGCAAAAAAAAACATGGTACCACTATGTTGCCCATAAAAGCTGAAATGGATAAAATACATGTGGTATATGCACAGTGGAATATTATGCAGACATAAGAAAGGACAGATAGAAAGATTTTGCAGAACATTTGATGGATATGATGTAGGTCATTTTCAGTGATTTATCCCAGAACCAAAGAATAGAGTTCCATATGTTCTCACTCATGAGCTGAACTTGATTAAGTATAGTGCTGTAAGAAAGTGATTGGCAGTAGTGGAAAATTGCTTAGGGGGAGGTATGAGATTGGCAATGGAGAGAGACTGCTAAGGAAGGGAGGGGAATACCTCATCAACCAAGACCATTGCATAATGAAAGTTTGTATATCTAACTCTGAATTCTATTCCACATTTTTAAAAAAATTAAAGTATATTAATAAATAAATGAAAGCTGTAAAACTTGCAACTGACGGTATCTGTTATTATTATTTTTTATTTTAAAAAGGTTATAATTCAGGGTTGAGCTTAGTAATGTTCATTATGCAGGGATGGATTTTTTAAAAATTGTAAAATGTTCCAATGATTACTCATTTTCCTTTTAATACGTTGGAATACATGGTATAATTCTGCCTTCAAAGTTGACAACTACAATGTTTCTCACATAAATTCTTAATGTTTTATTCTGCCTAAATTGAAACTTGTTGAGATTCCAGATCTATATCATTCTTAGAAAATTGAACCTTGAGGTTCAGTGTACCTAAGTGCTATTCAGAAGGCAGAATGCATAATAAAACTTAAATATTTTAGAAAATAAAACAGTATTGTAATTTAATACGGATTTTTCCATTTTTAAAATTTGTGTACATTTTCTTGGTGCACTCTGTATTTTCTGCTTGATAATTTTGATTAAAAGCTACAGATGTGCAATCCTTAGAGAAAAGTTTCCTTTATATATTTGAGGGAAATATAAAAACACATTCCCTTTATATTTGAACTCAATTTATATTATAAAAGAGTATTTCCATTGAATCCCCTAGTATTTCCTCTACCTATGACATAATGCTGTACTCTGCAAAAAAGTATTCGATTAATCTGATACTTTTAATCACCAAGCATTTACAATGAGGCACACAGAATAAGAGAATTTGGGGCCCAATATATATAAAACAAAATAACATGGAGATTTACAAATGAGTAAGTATTTGGGCTCTGCTTTAGTATAAAAATTTAGATAATTGAAAATTCTGCAAAATTGATTATGATCTTAGCAAAAGCAATGTTCAAATCCTGTAGGAAAAACAGCTCAAAGGCTGTTACACAATACTAAAAGCATCCAAAAGTTTCTAAATTGATTAAAGTGGTAAAATATTTTGTTTTGCCATAACCAAGCTCCAACAGGACTCCGTAACCATAATAATAAAAGAGTACCTTGTTGGCAACTCCCTCAATTCCTTTCCCAGTTTGGGAGATTCTCGGTCCTCTCAATAAAGACAGCTTTAAGAAAAAAATAATAAAACGACATCATTTAGAGGATTCCTGAATGGTCACTTATCCCTGTAGAAATTTTTGGATATGTGTGAACACATGGTTCCCTTCACTTCTTGGGAATGAAATCCACCATGTCTACTGCATTTGGAAGAGCACTGTGCACAAGTGCGTGAAGCCAATGGATTGCTCAGTAGTCAAGGTCCCTCCCATTATGATGTCAAAGTTCTGAGGCTGATGTCATCAATGACAATTTGACATTCTTATTTCCCTGACTTTACTTACCTCTTTTAATGTAAAAATTAGCCTTTTAGTCAATCTACAGATTCAATGAAATAAGCTTAAAGTTAACGTCATTCTTCTCAGACCTGGATATTACAATAAAGTATTCATATGAAACCATAAAAAATCATGAATAGACAAAAGAATCTTATCTAAAGAAACAGCAGGAGCTATCGCAGTTGCAAACTTCAAACTTTACTATATGTTTACTGTAATCAACACAGCTTGGTATTGGTACCAGAATAGGCCCATAGGCCAATGGATTAGGACAGAGAATGAAATTCTCAAATTCTCAACCAACTCGTCTTTGAAAAAACTTCCAAGACCCACTGGGTAATGGAGAACATATTCAGTAAATGGTGCTGGTAAAAGCCTGACAACACGGCTAAGGTTGAAACAGGATGCATATCTATTAACATACACATTAACTCTAAATGGATCAAAGACCGAAACGTAAAACACCAACTTATAATAATCTTAGAAAACGCAAAAGACATGATTAAGAAAATTGGAATCAGAAACTAATTCCTCTTCAGAGCCCTAAATATCCATGCCTTAAGAAGGAAAATAGACAAGTGGGATCTGGTCAACTGAATATACTTCTGCAAAACAAAAGAAACCATCATAAGAGTAGGGATACAGCCAACAGAATTGGAAAAACGATTTTCCACCTACATATCTGTAAAAAGGCAGAACATCTAGGATCTACAAGAAACTCAAACACTCAGAAAAATCAGACAAACATTCCCTTTAAAAAGTGTGCGAAATACGTGATTGGACACTTGTCATAAGAAGAGATACGGGCAGCCAGCAGACACATGAAAATTGCTCAGCCTCAATCATCATCAAAGAAATACAAATGAAACCACTTTGAAACACCACATACCCCTGTAAGATTGGACATAATAACAAAAAACAATAAAAGATGCAGGTAATAATTTGGGAAGAAATAAATGCTTCTACACAGCTTGTGGACTGAAAAGTAGAACAATATTTTTGGAAAACAGTGTGGTGGTTTGTAAAGGGACAAGATATTGACCTACCACCGTGACTCAGTAATTCCCCGGTTGAGAATGTACCTGGAGGAACTCAAATCATTTTACCAAAAAGATACCTTCACCAGTATGTTTTATGCATCTCTAATCACAATTGCAATAAAAAATTGTACCAACCATGGTGCCCATCAAAGCCAGAATGGGTAAAATAAATGTGGTATATAAACACTGGAACTTTATGCAGCCTTAAAAAAGGACAGTTATAAGGATTTTGCAGAACGTTTGATGGATATGAGGTAGGTCATTTTCAGTAATTAATCACAGAAACAAAGAACATAGTTCCATATGTCCTCACCCATGAACTGAACTTGATCATTTATAGGGCTGCAAGAAAGTAATTGGCAGTAGTGGAAAACTGTTTAGGGTGAGTGGTGAGATTGGCAATGGAGGATACTGCTAAAGAAGGGAGGAGCTTACCTCATCAACCAGGAACCCTACAAAATCAATGTTTGTGTATTTAACTCTGATTCTAACACACATTTTTTAAAACTTAAAATAAATAGTTAAATAAATAAATGAAAGCTGTGAAACATGCAACTGACTTTATTTATTTATTATATATATTTTTTTACTTTAAAAATGGGGAGGATTCAGGGTTGAGCCTAGAAATGTTCATTATGCAGGGATCGATTTTTTAAGAATTGTATAACTCTCCAATGATAACTCCTTTTCCTTTTAATACGTTGGAATACATGGTACAATTCTGCCTTCAAAATTGACAACTACAGTGTTTCCCACATAAATTAAGAATGTTTTATTTTGCCTAAATTAAATCTTGTAGAGATTCCAGATCTATATCATTCTAAGAAAACTGAACCTTGAGATTCAGGATACCTAAGTGCTATTAGGAAGGCAGAATGCAAAATAAATCTTTAGAATTTGAGAAAATAAAACAGTATCGTAATTTAATACAGCTTTTTCGATTCTTAAAATTTGTGTACATTTTCTTGATGCACTCTTTATTTTCTGGTTGTTAATTTTGATTAAATGCTACAGATGTGCAATCCTTAGATTAAAGTTTTCCTTATATATTTGAAGAAATATAAAATGACGTTCTCTTTATATTATAATCCAATTTGTTTTTAAAAGAGTATTCCCATTGAATCCCCTAGTATTTTCTCTACCTAAGACATAATAGTCTACTCTGCAACAAAGTATCCGATTAATCTGATACTTTTAATCACCAAACATTTACAATGAAGCACACAGAAAAAAGAGAATTTTGGGCCCAATATATATAAACCAAAATAACATGGAGATTTACAAAGTAGTAAGTATTTGGGTTCTGCATTAGTATAAAAATTTAGATAACTGAAAATTCTGGAAAATTGATTATGAACTTAGCAAAAGCAAAGTTCAAATCCTGTAGTAAAAAGGGCTCAAAGGCTGTTACACAATATTAAAAACATCCAAAATTCTTTAAACTGAAGAAAGTGCTAAAACATTATTTGGTTGTGCTATCATCAAGCTCCAGCAGGACTCCATGACCATAATAATAAAATACTACCTCGTTTAGAGAATTCTTGAATGGTCACTTATCCCTGGAGAAATTTTTGGATAGGTGTCAACACACGGCTCTCTTCACTTTTTGGGAATGAAATCCACCATGTCTATCGCATTTGGCAGAGCACTGTACAGAAGTGCTTGAAGCGTAAGAATTGTTCAGTTGTCAAGGTCACTCCCATTATGATGGCAAAGTTCTGAGGCTGATGTCATCATTGACAATTTGACATGCTTGATCACGGAGTTTACTTACCTTTTTTAATGTAACAATGAGCCTTTTCGTCACTCTACAGATTCAATGAAACAGCGATTAAGTTAACATCATTCTTCTCAGACCTGGAGATTACAGTAAAGGATTCATATGGCCGGGCTTGGTGGCTCAGCCTGTAATCCCGCTTTTTTGGGTCGGTGAGTTGAGTGGATTGCCTGAGCCGGTGGGTTCGATACCAGTCTAGGCAGCAAGATCTCATCCCTATAATAAATCAAAAAAATCAGCCAGTCGTGGTACAGCATGCCTGTAATTCCGGATACTTGGAAGGCTGAGGCAGAAGAATCGTCCGAGCCCTTGAGGTCGAGGCTGCGGTGGCCGGGAGTGGCCACTGCTCTCCAGTATGGGTGACAGAGTGAGAATCCAACTCAAAAAAAAAAACAATAATAATTCATCTGAAACCATAATCAATCATGAATAGCCAAAAGAATCTTATCAGAAGGAACAAAGCAGGAGCTATCGCAGTACCATTTTCAAAGTTTACTATATTTTCAAAGTAATCAATACAGCCTGGTATTGGTACAAGAATAGGTCCATAGGCAATGGATCAGGACAGAGAATGAAATGCTCAAATGCTCAACAACTCATCTGTGAAAAACCCTCCAAACCCACTAGGTAATGGAGAACATATTCAGTAAATGGTACTGGAAAAGGCTGACGACATGCACAAGATTAAAACAGTACCACAATCTATCTCCATACACATTAACTCGAAATGGATCAAAGACCTAAACATAAAACGCCAAATTAAAATAATCTTAGAAAACGCAGGATACACGATAAGGGAAACTGGAACCGGAAATACATTCCTCTTCAGAGCCCTAAATACCCATGCCTTAAGAAGTAAGTTAGACAAGTGGGATCTCATCGAATTAATATACTTCTGCAAAACAAAAGAAACCATCAGAAGAGCAAGGATATAGCTAACAGAATGGGATAAACGTTCTCCACCTATATATCTATAAAAAGGCATAATATCTATAATCTACAAGAAACTCAAACACTCAGAAAAATCAGACAAACATTCCCTTTGAATAGTGTGCAAAATACGTGATTGGACTCTTTTCATAAGAAGAGATCCGGGCAGCCAGCAGACACATGAAAATTGCTCAGCCTCACTCATCATCAAATAAATGGAAATTAAACCACTTTGAAATACTACATACCCCCTGTGAGACTGGCCATCATTAATAAAACAAACAATAACAGATGCAGGTAAGTATTTGGGAAGAAATAAATGTTCTACACTGCATGAGACTGACAAGTATAGCAATACCTTTGGAAAATCGTGTGGTGGTTTGTAAAGGAATAAGATATTGACCAACAATGTGACTCAGTAATTCCCCTGTAGAGAATATACCTGGAGGAATGAAATCATTTTACTGAAATGATACTTGCACCTGTATGATTTTTTCAGCTATAGTCACAATTGGAAAAAACATGGTACCAACCATGTTATCCATCGAAGCTGGAATGGATAAAATAAATGTGGAATATACACAGGGGAATATAATTGAGCCATAAAAAAGGACAGATATAAGGATTTGGCAGAACGTAGTCATGCATATGAGGTAGGTCATTTTCAGTGATTAATCACAGAAACAAAGAACAAAGTTCCATACATTCTCACTCATGAGCCGAACTTGATCACTTATAGTGCTGTAAGAAAGTGATTTGCAGTACTGGAAAACTGTTTAAAGGGAGGGGTGAGATTGGCAATGGAGGGATACTGCTAAGGAAGGGAGGGGCATACCTCATCAACCAGGAACCCTGCTTAATCAATGTTTGTATATCTAACTCTGAATTGTACCCCACATTTTAAAAAATATTAAAATAAATAATTAAATCAATAAATAAATGAAAGCTGTAAAACATGCAACTGACTTTGTTTTTTTTCTATTTTTTTTTTACTTTAAAATCGGTTACAGTTCAGGGTTGGGCCTAGAAATATTCATTATGCAGGGATTGATTTCATAAGAATTGCATAATACTCCAATGATGACACCATTTCCTTTTAATACTTTGGAAAGCATTGTATAATTCTGTCTTCAAAATTGAAAACTACAGTGTTTCTCACATAAATTCAGAATGTTTTATTCTGCCTAAATTGAAACTTGTTGAGATTCCAGATCTATATCAGTCTTAGAAAACTGAGCCATGAGATTCAGTGTACCCAAGTGCTATTCAGAAGTCAGAATGCATAAAAAATCTTAAAAATTTTAGAAAACAAAACAGTATCGCAATTTATTACAGCTTTTTCCATTCTTAAAATTTGTGTACATTTTCTGGGTGCACTCTATATTTTCTGCTTGTTATTTTTGATTAAATGTTACAGATGTGCAATCCTTAGATAAAAGTTTCCCTTATATATTGGAAGGAAATATAAAATCACGTTCCCTTTATATTTTAAACCAATTTATATTTTTAAAAGAGTATTTCCATTAAATCCCCTAGTATTTCCTCTACCTAAGACATAATACTCTACTCTGCAACAAAGTATTCGATTAATCTGATAATTTTAATCACCAAGCATTTACAATGAAGCACACAGAAAAAAGAGAATTTGGGGCCCAATATATACAAACCAAAATAACATGGAGATGTACAAATTAGTAAGTATTTCAGTTCTGCATTAGTATAAAAATATAAATATTTGAAAATTCTGGAAAATTGATTATGATGTTAGCAAAAGCAAAGTTCAAATACTGTAGGAAAAAGGGTTCAAAGCCTGTTACACAATACTAAAAACATCCAAAAGTTTCTATACTTAAGAATGTGGTAAAATATTATTTGGTTGTGCTATCACCAAGCTCCAACAGGATTCCATGACCATAATAATAATAGACTATCTCATGGGCAACGCCCTCAGGTCCCCTCCCATTTTGGGAGTTTCTCTGTCCTCTCAACAAAGACTGCTGTAAAAAAAAAAAAGACTACATCGTTTAGGTCACTTATCCCTGGAGAAATTTTTGGATAGGTGTCAACACATGGTTGTCTTCACTTCTTGGGAATGAAATCCACCATGTCTACGGCATTTGGCAAAGCACTGTACACAAGTGCTTGAAGCCTCAGGATGGCTCAGTAGTCAAGGTTCCTCCAATTATGATGCCAAAGTTCTGAGACTGAAGTCATCAATGACAATTTGACATACTTGTTTCTCTGACTTTACTTACCTCTTTTAATATAAAAACGAGCCTTTTCGTCAATCTACAGATTCAATGAAATAACCATTAAGTTAACATCCTTCTTCTCAGACCTGGAGATTACAATAAAGTATTCAGATGGCCAGGCTTGGTGGTTCAGCCTGTAATCCCACTCCTTTGGGAGGCTGAGGTGAGTGGATAGCTTGAGCCTGTGGGTTCGATACCAGCCTGGGCAGCAAGACCTCATCTCTACAATAAATCAAAAAATCAGCCGGACGTGGTACAACATGCATGTAATTCCAGATAATTGGAAGGCTGAGGCAGAAGGATGGCTGGATCCAGCAGGTTGAGGTTGCCGTGGCCAGGAGTGGCTACTGATCTCCAGTCTGGGCGACAGAGTGAGAATCCAACTCAAAAAAAAAGAAAAAACCAATTCAAGTGAAACCATAAACAATCATGAATGGCCAAAAGAATCTTATGAAAAGAAACAAATCAGGAGCTTTCACAGTCCCAGGCTTCAAACTTTACTATATGTTTACAATAATCAACACAGTCTGTTATTGGTACAAGAATAGGCCCATAAGCCAATGGATCTGGAGAGAGAATGAAATCCTCAAATTCTCAATCAGCTCATCTTTGAAAAATCCTCCAAGACCCACTGAGTAATGGAGAACATATTCAGTAAATGGTGCTGGGAAATAGCTGACAAAACGCACAAGATTTAAACAACACCCCTATCTATCACTATATACATTAATTCTAAAGGGATCAAAGACCTAAACATAAAACACCAAATTATAAAGATCTTACAAAATGCAGGAGAAACCATTAGGGAAACTGGAACCAGAAACTCATTCCTCTTCAGAGCCCTAAATACCCATGCCTTAAGAAGTAAGTTAGATAAGTGGGATCTCATCAAATTAATATAGTTCTGCAAAACAAAAGAAACCATCAGAAGAGCAGGGATACAGGCAACAGAATGGGAAAAACGATTCTCCACCTATATATATGTAAAAGGGCATAACATCAAAAATCTACAAGAAACTCAAACACTCAGAATATTCAGACAAACATTCGCTTTGAAAAGTGTGCAAAATACGTGATTGGACACTTTTCATATGAAGAGATACGGGCAGGCAGCAGTCACATGAAAATTGCTCAGCCTCACTCATCATCAAAAAACTGCAAATGAAACCATTTTGAAAGATCACATACCATCTGTAAGACTGGCCATCATTAATAAAACAAAAAATAACACATGCAAGTCAGAATTTGGGAAGAAATAAATGTTTCTACACTGCATGTGGACTGAAAAGTAGAGCAAAATCTTTGGAAAACAGTGTGGTGGTTTGTAAAGGGACAAGATATTGACCCACCACGTGACTCAGGAATTGCCCTGTAGAGAATATACCTGGAGGAACTCAAATCATTTTACCAAAAAGATACTTGCCCAGGCATGTTTTTTGCAACTCTAATCACAATTGCAAAAAACATGGTACCAACCATGTTGCCCATCAAAGTTCAATGGATAAAATAAATGTGGTATATACACAGTGGAATATTATGCAGCCACAAAAAAGGGCAGATATAAGGATTTTGCAGAACGTTTGATGGATATGAGGTAGGTCATTTTCAGTGATTTATCACAGAAACAAAGAACAGAGTTCCATACGTTCTCACTCATGAGCTGAACTTGATCACTTACAGTGCTGTAAGAAAGAGATTGGCAGTAGTGGAAAACTCTTTAGTGGGAGGGGTGAGATTGGCAGTGGAGGGATACTGCGAAGGAAGGGAGGGGGTATACCTCATTTACCACGGAACCTGCATAATCCATGTTTCTATGTCTAACTCTGAATTGTATCCCACATTTTTAAAAAAACTAAAAGAAATAGTTTAATAAATAAATAAATGAAAGCTGTAAAACATGTAACTGACTTTATTTGTTTATTCTATTTTTTATTTTTTTATTTAAAAATGGTTACAATTCAGGGTTTGGCCTAGATATGTTCATTATGCTGGGATTGATTTTTTAAGGATGGTACAATTCTCCAATGATAACTCCTTTTCCTTTTAATACGTTGGATTACATGGTATAATTCTGCCTTCCAAATTGACAACTACAGTGTTTCTCACATAAATTCTGAATGTTTTTTTCTGCCTATATTGAAACTTGTTTAGATTCCAGATCTATGTTATTCTTAGAAAACTGAACCTTGAGATTCAGTGTACCTAAGTGCTATTCAGAAAGCACACTGCATAATAAATCTTAAAAATTTTAGAAAATAAACCAATATCGTAATTTAATACACCCTTCCTCATTCTTAAAATTATTGTACTTCTTCGTGGTGCACTTTGTATTTTCTGCGTGTTAATTGTGATTACAGGTTATAGATGTGCAATTTTTTTAGAGAAAAGTTTCCCTTATGTATTTGAAGGAAATATAAAATCTCACTCCCTTTATATTTTAACCCAATTTATATTTTTAAAAGTGTATTGCCATTGAATCCTCTAGTATTTTCTCTACCTAAGACATAATGCTGTATTCTGCAACAAAGTATCCGATTAATCTGATACATTTAATCACCAAGTCTTTAAAATTTGGCACACAGGAAAAAGATATTTTGGGGCTTAATATATATAAAACAAAATAACATGGAAATTTACAAAGTACTAAGTATTTGGGCTCTACATTAGTATACAAATTTATATAATTGCAAATTCTGGAAAATTCACTATTATCTTAGCAAAAGCAATGTTAAAATCCTGTAGAAAAAACTGCTCAAATGGTGTTACACAATATTAAAAACATCCAAATGTTTCTAAACTGAAGAAAGTGCTAAAATATTATTTGGGTGTGCTATAACCAAGCTCCAACAGGACTCCATGATCATAATAATAAAAGACTACCTCGAGGGAAACCCTCTCATGTCCCTCCAAGTTTGGGTGTTTCTCGGTCCTGTCAATAAGACTGCTTAAAAAAAAATAAAAAGACTACCTCGTTTGGAGGATTCTTGAATTGTCACTTCTCCCTGGAGAAATTTTTTGATAGGTGTGAACACACACTTCTAAGAAATGGAATCCACCATGTCTACCGCATTTGCCAGAGCACTGTACACAAGTTCCTGAAGCCTAAGAATTGCTCACTAGTCAATGTCCCTCCTATTATGATGACAAAGTTCTGAGGCTGCTGTCATAAATGACAAGTTGACATGCTTGTTTCCCTGACTTTACTCACCTCTTTAATGTAAAAATTAGCGTTTTAGTCAGTGTACAGATTCAATGAAATAACCATTAAGTTAACATCATTCTTCTTAGACCTGGAAATTACAATAAAGAATTCATGTGAAACCATAAACCATCATGAATCGCCAAAATATTCTTATCAAAAGAAACAAAGCAGGGGATATCGCAGTTCCAGTCTTCAAACTTTACTAAATGTTTGCAGTAATCAACACTGCCTTGTATTGGTACAAGAATAGGTCCATTGGCCAACGGATCAGGACAGAAAATGAAATTCTCAAATTCTCAACCCAACTCATCTTTGAAAAAAACCTCCTAGACTCACTGAGAAATTGAGAACACATTCAGTAAATGGTGCTGGGAATAGGCTGACAACATGCACAAGATTTAAACAAGACCCCAATCTATCACCATACACATTAACTCTAAATGGATCAAAGACCTAAATGTAAAACACCAAATTATAATAATCTTAGAAAACGCAGGAGACACCATTAGGGAAACTGGAACTGGTCACTAATTCCTCTTCAGAGCCCTAAATACCCATGCCTTAAGAAGTAAGTTAGACATGTGGGATCTCATCAAATTAAAATACTTCTGCAAAAAAAAAGAAACCATCAGAAGAGCAGGGAAACAGACAACAGAAGAAGAAAAACGATTTTCAACCATATATCTGTAAAACGGCATAACATCTAAGATCTAGAAGAAACTCAAACACAGAAAAATCAGACAAATATTCCCTTTGAAAAATGTACAAAATACTTGATTGTACACTTTTCATAAGAAGAAATACGGGCAGCCAGCAGACATATTAAAATTGCTCAGCCTCACTCATCATCAAAGAAATGCAAATGAAACCACTTTGAAACACCACATACCCCCAGTAAGACTGGCCATCAACAATAAAACACACAATAATAGATGCAGGTCAGTATTTGGGAAGAAAGAAATGCCTCTACACTGCATGTGGACTGAAAAGTAGAGCAACATCTTTGGAAAACAGTGTGGAGGTTTGTAAAGGGACAAGATCTTGACCTACTATGTGACTCAGTAATACCCCTGTCGATAATATACCTGGCGAAACTCAATTCATTTCACCAAAAATATACCTGCACCAGTATACTTTGGAGCTCTAATCACAATTGTACTAAAACATGGTACCAACCATGTTGCTCATCAAAGCTGCAATTGATAAAATAAAAGTGGTATATACACAGTGGAATATTAAGCAGTCATAAAAAAGGACAGATATAAGAATTTTGCAGAACTTTTGATGGATATGAGGTAGGTCGTTTCCAGTGATTTATCACAGAAAAAAAGAAGGAAGTTCCCTAGGTTCTCACTGATGAGCTGAACTTGATCACATATAGTGTAGTAAGAAAGCGATGGACAATAATGGAAAACTGTTTAGGGGGAGGGGTTAGTTTGGCAATGGAGGGATTCTGCTAAGGAATGGAGGGGCATACCTCATCAACCAGGGAGCCTGCAAAATCAATGATTGTATATCTAACTCTGAAATGTATCCCACATTTTTAAAAAAATTAAAATAAATAATTAAATAAATAAATGAAAGCTGTAAAACACGCAACTGACTTTATTTTTTTATTCTTTTTTATTTTTTTTACTTTAAAAATGGTTACAATTCAGAGTTGGGTCTAGAAATGTTCATTATGCTGGGATTGATTTTCTAAGAATTATATAATACTCCAATGATAACTCCTTTTCCTTTTAATACGTTGGAATACAAGGTATAATTCTGCCTTCAAAATTGACAACTACAGTGTTTCTCACATAAATTCTAAATGTTTTATTCTGCCTATATTGAAATTTGTTGAGATTCCAGATCTATATCTTTCTTAGAAAACTGAACCTTGAGATTCAGTGTACCTAAGTGCTATTCAGAAGGCAGAATACATAATGAATCTTAAATATTTTAGAAAATAAAACAGTATCGCAGTTTAATACAGCTTTATCCATTCTGAAAATTTGTGTACATTGTTTGGTGCACTCTGCGTTTTCTGCTTGTTAATTTTGATTAAATGTTACATATGTGCAATCTTTAGAGAAAGTTTCCCTTATATATTTGAAGAAAATATAAAATCACATTCCCTTTATATTTTAACCCAATTTATATTTTTAAAAGAGTATTTCCATTGAATCTCCTAGTATTTTCTCAACCTAACACATAATGCTGTACTCTTCATCAAAGTATCCGATCAAAATGATACTTTTAATCACCAAGCATTTAAAATGAGGCACACAGAAAAAAGAGAATTTGGGGCCCATATATATAAAACAAAATAACATGGAGATGTACAAAGTAGTAAGTATTTGGGCTCTACATTAGTATAAAAATTTAGATAATTGAAAATTCTGTAAAATTGATTACGATCTTAGAAAAAGAAATGCTCAAATCCTGTAGGAAAAGCTGCTCAAAGCTGCACAACACTAAAAACATCCAAAAGCTTGTAAACTAAAGAAAGTGCTAAAATTGTTATTTGGTTGTGCTATAACCAAGCTCCAACAGGACTCCATGACAATAATAATAAAAGACTAACTCTTGGCCAACCCCCTCAGGTCCCCTACAAATTTGGGTGTTTCTTGGTCCTCTCAATAAAGACTGCTTAAAAAAAAAAAAAAGACGGCCAGGTTCGGTGGCTCAGCCTGTTATCCCGCACCTTTGGGAGGCTGAGGTGAGTGAATTTCCTGAGCCCGCGGGTTCGAGACCCGCCTGGGCAGCAAGACCTCATCTCTACAATAAATCAAAAAATCAGCGGGCATGGATGCGCTCGCCTGTAGTTTCGGCTACTTGGAAGGCTGAGGCGGAATGATCGCCAGAGCCCAGCAGCCCGAGGCCGCGGTGGCCGGGAGCGGCCACTGCACTCCAGTCAGGGTGACAGAGCAAGACTCCAACTCAATAAGAAAAAAAAAAAAACACTACTTCGTTTAGAGGATTCTTGAATGGTCACTTATACCTGGAGACATTTTTGGATAGGTGTCAACACAATGGTTCTCTTCACTTCTTGGGAATGGAAATCCACCTTGTCTACCGCATTTGGCAGAGCACTGTACACAACTGCTTCAAGCCTAAGGATTGCTCTGTAGTCAAGGTCCCTCCCATTAGGATGTCAAAGTTCTGAGACTGATGTCATAAATGACAATTTGACATGCTTGTTTCCCTGACTTTACTTACCTCTTTTAATGTAAAATTTAGCCTTTTAGTCAATCTACAGATTCAATGCAATAACCATTAAGTTAACATCGTTCTTCTCAGACCTGGAAATTGCAATAAAGAATTCATATGAAACCATAAACACTCATGAATAGCCAAAAGAATTTTATCAAAAGAAACAAAGCAGGAGCTATCGCATTTTCAGTCTTCAAACTATACTATAGGTTTACAGTAATCAACACAGCCTGGTATTGGTACAAGAATAGGTCCATAGGCCAATGAATCAGGACAGAGAATGAAATCCTCAAATTCTCAAACCATTCATCTTTGAAAAAGCCTCCAAAGACCCACTGTGTAATGTAGAAAATATATAGTAAAAGGTGCTGGGAAAAGGCTGAAACAATGCACAAGATTGAAACAGGACCCCTATCTATCACCCTAAACCTTAACTCTAAATGGATCAAAGACCTAAACGTAAAACACCAAATTATAATAATCTTAGAAAACGGAGCCGGTCTCGGTGGCTCAGCCTGTAATCCCGCGCCTTTGGGAGGCAGAGGTGAATGGATTGCCCGAGACCGCGGTTTCGAGACCCGCCTGGGCAGCAAGACCTCATCTCTAAAATAAAATAAAAAAGATCAGCCAGGCGTGGTAGAGCATGCCTGTAATTACCGCTACTCAGAAGGCTGAGGCGGAAGGATCGCGGGGGGCCCAGCAGGTGAGGCTGCGGTGGCCGGGAGCAGCCACTGTACTCCAGTCTGGGAGATAGAGTGAGACTCCAACTCAAAAAAAAAAAGAAAAAGAAAACGGAGCAGAAACCATTAAGGAAACTGGAACAGGAAAGCAATTCCTCTTCAGAGCCCTAAATACCCAAGCCTTAAGAAGTAATTTCGACAAGTGGAATCTCTTCAAATTAATATACTTGTGCAAAACAAAAGAAACCATCAGAAGAGCAAGGATACAGCCAACAGAATGCAAAAAACGATTCTCCACCTATATATATGTAAAAAAGCATAGCATCTACTATCTACAAGAAACTCAAACACTCAGAAAAATCAGAAAAAACATTCCCTTTAAAAAATGTGCAAAATATGTGATTGGACACCTTTCATAAGGAGAGATACGGGCAGCCAGCAGACACATGAAAATTGCTCAGTCTCACTCATCCTCAAAGAAATGCAAATGAAACCACTTTGAAATACCACATACCCCCCGTAAGACTGGCCATCATTAATAAAACAAAGAATAACAGATTCAGGGAAGGATTTGGGAAGAATTAAATGATTCTGCACTGCATGTGGACTGAAAAGTAGAGCAACATCTTTGGAAAACAGTTTGATGGTTTGTAAAGGGACAAGACATTGACCTACCATGGGGACTCAGTAATTCCCCTGTCAAGAATATACCTGGAGGAACTCAAATCATTTTACCAAAAGATACCTGAATGAGTATGTTTTTTGCAGCTCTAATCACAATTGCAAAAAAACGGTACCAAACATTTTGCCCATAAAAGCTGGAAAGGAGAAAATATTTGTAGTACATACACAGTGAAATATGATGCAGCCATACAAAAAGACAGATAGAAGGATTTTTCAGAACGTTTGATGGATATGAGATAGGTCATTTTTAGTGATTTATCACAGAAACAAAGAACAAAATTCCATATGTTCTCACTCATGAGCGGAACTTGATCACTCTGTAGAAAGTGAATGGCATTAGTAGAAACCGGTTTAGGGGGACTGTTGAGATTGACTTTGGAGGGATACTGTTAAGGAAGGATGAGGCATACCACATCAACCAGGGACCCTGAATAATCTATGTTTTTATATCTAACTCTGAATTGTACCCACATTTTTTGAAAAATTTAAAGTAAATAAATAATAAATAAATGAAAGCTGTCAAACATGCAACTGACTTTGTTTGTTCTATATTTTATTTTTTAAATGGTTACAATTTATTTTAAAAACGGTTACTATTCAGGGTTGGGCCTAGAAATGTTCATTATGCAGGGATTAATTTTATAAGAATTTTATAATACTCCAATGATAACTCCTTTTCCTTTGAATACGTTGGAACACAGGGTATAATTCTGCCTTCAAAATTGACAACTACAGTGTTTCTCACATTAATTCTGTGTGTTTTTTTCTGCCTAAGTTGAAACTTGTTGAGATTACAGATCTATATCATTCTTAGAAACTGAACCTTGAGATTCAGTGTACCTAATTGCTTTTCAGAAGGCAGAATGAATAATAAATTTTTTTTTTTCATAATCATATTTTTTATTATGGTTTTGTGGGTTACAGTTAATGGTTGGGTATACAATTATGCTTCATTCAGGCACCCTGTTGAAAAGATGTGTTTCCCCTTCCCCAGACAGATATTTGCTAATAGATATTTGTTAACCCCATCTCCCTCCCCCACCAGTGTTTCCCAGTACCGTCAGTCATTTTCTTATTTTATTACCTTGGATGTTCAAGGTCCATTTTTGAGTGAGAACATGTGATACCCGGATGTTTGTTTCTGTGAGAAGTCACTCAGTATTATAGACTCTAGTTGATCCAGGTTGCTGTGAAATTCATGATTTTGTTCTTTTTTATGGCTACGTAGTATTCCATCGTGAATATGTACCACATTTTTTAATCTTTTGGTGGGCAGCATGGTTGTATCCAGGTTCTTGCTATTGTGAACAACGCTGTGATAAACACGTGTCCAGATATTTTTTTATAGAGTGATTTGAGTTCTTCAGGATATATTCCCAGTAGGTGGATTGTGGGGTCATATGGGAGGTTGCTATGTAGGGTTTTAGAAATCACCACACTGCATTCCACGGGGGGTTTCAGTAGTTTACACTCCCACCAACAGTGTAGAAGTGTTTCCTTTTCACCACACCCCTCCAGCAGCTGTTTTTTTTTGAGTTGTTGATAATTGCCATTCTGACTGGAGATAGATGTTATCTCAGTGTGGTTTTGATTTGTATCTCCCTGATGATTAGTGAGGTTGAACATTTCTTCATGTGTCTGTTGGCTGCTCAGATGTGTTGTTTTGTGAAGTGTCTGTTCATATCTTTTCCCCATTTTATAATGAGATTGTTTGTATTTTTCTTTTCAGCCCCTTTTAGTTCCTTGTAGATCCAAGATGTTAAGTCTTTGTCAGACCTGGTGTGGGCAAATACTTTTTCCCAGTTGTAGGTGGTTCCCTGCTCTCTTGATGGTTTCTTTGACTTTGCAGAAGCTTGTCAGTTTAATAAGGTCCCCCTTTTCTATCTTCTCTCTTATGACCTATGGGTTTCGGGTTTTGTTCAGGAATTGGATGCCAGTTCCAATTTCCATGAGGTTATTTCTTTCATTTTCTAAGATTCTTATGGTTTGAGGTTTTAGATCTCTGATCCATTTGTAGTTAAACTTTTTTTCCTGGGGATAGATAGGCGTCCCGCTTCAATCTTCTGCATGGGATCAGCCAGTTTTCCCCGCACCATTTACTGAATAGGTTCTTCTCTCCCCAGCGGTAGGTGGTGGAGGCTTTGTCGAAGTTGAGTTGGTTGACAAATTGAGGTTTTGCTTCTGGAATCTCAATTCTATTCCATTGATCTATATGTCGGTTCCTATACCAATACTGAGCTGTTTTGATGATTTTAGCTTTATAGAAAAGTTTGAAGTCTGGTAATGTTATACCACCTGGTTTTTTGTTTTGTTTTTTTTTTGTTGAGGATTGTTCTGGCTATTCTTGGATGAATGTGTTTCCATATGAATTCCTGTGTTGTTTTTTCCAGGTCTGAGAAGAATGTTGCTGGTTATTTGATGGGTATTGCATTGAATTTGTAGATTGCCTTAGGTAAGATGAACATCTTCACAATGTTGATTCTTTCAATCCATGAGCATGGGATATTTTTCCACTTGTTTGTGTCATCTTTGATTTCTTTGAGCAGTGTTTTGTAATTTTCATTGTGAAGCTCTTTCACATCTCTCGTTAGGAAGATGCCAAGGTATTTCATTTTTTGTGTGTGTGGCTCTTGTGAATGGGATTGTGTTTTTTATTTGGGTTTATGTTTGTTTATTATTGGTGTTGAGAAATGCAATTGTCTTTCGTACATTTATTTCGTATCCTGAGACTTTGCCAAAGGCCTTTATCAGTGTAAGGAGGCTTTTGACAGATTCTCTTGGGGTTTCAAGGTACACAATCCTATTATCTCAAAGAGAGAAAACTTGACTTCCTCTTTCCAATTTGGATACTCCTGATTGCCTCCTCTTCTCTGATTGCTCGAGCCAGGACTTCCAATACTATGTTGAACAGGAGGGGAGAGAGTGGGCATCCTTGTCTTGTTCCAGTTTTCAGGGGAAATGGTTCCAATTTTTGTCCATTTAGGAGTATGCTGGCTGTGGGTTTCTCGTAGATGGCTATTACTATTTTGTGGTATGTTCCCCGTATGCCTAGATGTTCAAGTGTTTTTATGAAGAAGGGGTGCTGGATTTTATCAAAATCTTTTTCTGCATCTAATGATATAATCATGTGGTTTTGTTTTGACAAATGTTTTACAGCTTTCTTTGATTTATTCATTAAATTATTTATTTTAATTTTTTAAAAAAAGGGGGTGCAATTCAGAGTTAGATATACAAACATTGATTTTGCAGAGTCCCCCCCCGGTTGATGAGGTATGCCCCTCCCTTACTTAGCAATATCTCTCCAATGGCAATCTCACCTCTCCTCCTATATATTTTTCCCCCTACTGCCAATCACATTCTTATAAGTACTATAAGTAATCAAGTTCAGCTCATGAATGAGAACATGTGTAACTCTGTTCTTTGTTTCTATGATAAGTGAAAATGACCTACCTCATATCCATCAAACGTTCTACAAAATTCTTCTATCTGTCCTTCTTTATGACTGCGTTATATTCCACTGTGTATATACAACATTTATTTTATCCATTCCAGCTTTAATAGGCAACATGGTTGGTACCAGGATTTTTGCAATTGTGATCAGAGCTGCAAAAAACATTCTGGTGCAGGTATCTTTTGGTAAAATGATTTGAGTTCCTCCAGGTATATTCTATACAGGGGAATTACTGAGTCACATGATAGGTAAAGATTTTGTTAATTTACTAACCACCACACGGTTTTTCCAAAGCTGTTGCTCTACGTTTCAGTCCACATGCAGTGTAGAAGCATTTTTTTCTTCCCAAATCCTGAACTGCATCTGTTATTGTTTGTTTTATTAATGATGGCCAATCTTACAGGGGTTATGTGGTGTTTCAAAGTGGTATCATTTGTATTTCTTTGATGATGAGTGAAACTGAGCAATTTTCATGTGTCTGCTGGCTTCCCATGTCTCTTCTTATGAAGTGTGTCCAATCACGTACATTGCACACTTTTCAAAGTGAATGTCTAATTTATGAGTGATTGAGTTTCATGTAGATCCTAGATGTTATGCCTCTTTACAGATATATAGGTGGAGAATACTTTTTCCCATTCTGTTAGATGTATCTCTGCTCTTCTCAAGGTTTCTTTTGTTTTGCAGAAGTATGTTAATTAGATGAGATCCCACTTGTCTAACGTACTTCTTAAGGCATCGGTACCTAGGGCTCTGAATAGGAATTAGTTTCTGGTTCCAGTTTCCCTAATGGTGTCTTCTGCATTTTCTAAGATTCTTATAATTTGGGGGTTTACATTTAGTCTTTGATCCATTTAGAGTTAATGTGTATGGTGATAGATAGGGGTCCTGGTTCAATCTTGTGCATGTTGTCAGCATTTTCACAGCACCATTTACAGAATATGTTTTCCCTTACCTAGTGGGTCCTGGAGGTTTTTTTAAAGATGAGTTGGTTGAGAATTTCAGGTTTTCATTCTCTGTCCTGATCCATTCACCTATGGACCTATTCCTTTACCAATATCAGGCTGTGTTGATTTCTATAAACATATAGTAAAGTTTGAATTCTGGAACTGTGATAGCTCCTGCTTTGCTTCATTTGATAAGATTCTTTTGGCTATTCATGATTGTTTAGGGTTTTTCATATGAATGCTTTATTGTAATGTCCAGGTCTGAGAAAAATGATGTTAACTTAATGGTTATTTCATTCAATCTGTAGATTGACTAAAAGGGTAATTTTTACATTAAAAGAGGTAAGTAAAGTCAGGAAAACAAGTATGTCAAATAGTTATTTTTGACAACAGCCTCAGAAGTTTAACATCATAATAGGAGGGATCTTGTCTACTGAAAAATTCTTAAGCTCATGCATTTGTGTACAGTGTTCTGCCAAATGCGGCAGACATAGTGGATTTCATTCCCAAGAAGTGAAGAGAAGCATGTTTTCACACCTATCCAAAAATTTCTCCAGGGAAAAGTGACCATTCAAGAATCCTCTAAACAAGTTACTGATTTTTTTTTAAGCAGTCTAAATTGAGAGGACCAAGAAACATTCAAACTCGGAGTGGACTTGAGGGCTTGCCCACAAATAATCTTTTATTATTGTGGTCACGGAGTCCTGTTGGAGCTTGGTTACAGCACAACCAAATAAAATTTTAGCACTTTCTTTAGTTTAGAAACTTTTGGATGATATTAGTATTGTGTAACAGCCTTTGAGCAGTTTTTCCTACAGGATTTGAGCATAGCTTTTCTAAGATCATAATCAATTTTCCATAATTTTCAATTATCTAAATTTTTACAATAATGTATAGACCAAATACTTACTACTTTGTAAATCTCCATTTTATTTTGTTTTATATATAGGGCCCCAAATTCCCTTTTTTCTTTGTGCATTTCAAATGATTGGTGTTTAAAAGTATCAGATTAATTGGATAATTTCTCACAGAATACATCGTTATGTCTTAGGTAGAGAAAATATTAAGGGATTAAATGGAAATACTCTTTTAAAAATATAAATTGGGTAAAATATAAAGGGAATGTGATTTTATATTTCCTTCAAATATATAAGGGAAACTTTTCTCTAAGGATTGCACATCAGTAACATTTCATCTAAATTAACAAGCAGAAAATACAGAGTGCAACTAGAAAATGTACATAAATTTTCAGAATGGTGAAAGCTGTATTAAATTACAATACTGTTTTATTTTCTCAAACTTTTAACATTTATTATGCATCTGCCTTCTGAATAGCACTTCAGCACACTGAATCTCAAGGTTCAGTTTTCTAAGAATGATGTAGATTTGGAATCTCAACACGTTTCAATTTAGGCAGAATTAAACATTCAGAATTTATGTGAGAAATACTGTAGTTGTCAATATTGTAGGCAGAATTATACTATGTATTCCAACGTATAAAAAGAAAAGGAGTTTTCATTGGAGTATTATACAGTTTTAAAAAAATCAATCCCAGGGGGCTCAGTGGCTCAGCCTGTAATTCCTTGCCTTTGGGAGTTTGAGGGTTGTGGATTGCCTGAGCCTGCGGGTTCGAGACCCTCCTGGGCAGTGAGACCTTATATCGCTGTTTAATCAATAAATCAAAAAATCAGCCGGGCATGGTAACACATGCCCATAATTCCAGCTAATTGGAAGGCTGAGAGGGAAGGATCACCGGAACCCAAAAGCTCGAGGCTGCGGTGGCCAGAAATGCCCGCTGCACTACTGTGGGTGACAGAGTGATATTCCAACTCAAAAAAAAAAAAAATCTATTCCTGCACAATGAACATTTCTAGTCCCAACCCTGAATTGTACCCATTTTTAAAATAAAAAAAATTTTAAAATAGAAAAAACAAATAAAGTCATTGCATGTTTTACAGCTCTCATTGATTTATTTATTTAATTATTTATTTTAATTTTTAAAAAAATATGGGGTACAATTCAAAAATTAGATATACAAACATTGATTTTGAAGTGTCCCTGGTTGATGAGGTATGACCCTCCCTTCCTTAGCAGTATCCCACCACTGCCATTCTCACCCCAAACTCTAACCATGTTTCCACTACTGCCAATCTCTTTCTTACAGCACTATAAATGATTCAATTCAGCTCATGAGTGAGAACATATATAAGTCTGTTCTTTGGTTCTGTGATGAATCACTAAAAGTGACCTACCTCATATCCGTCAAACATTCTGCAAAATCCTTCCATCTGTACTTTTTTATGGCTGAATAATATCCCACTGTGTATATACCTCATTTATTTTACCCATTACTGCTTTGATGGGCAACATGTTTGGTACCATGGTTTTTTGCAATTGTGATTAGACCTGCAAGAAACATATGGGTGCAGGTATCTTTTTAGTAAAATGATTTGAGTTCTTCCAGGTGTATTCTCTTGAGGGGAATTTCTGAGTCACATGTCAATATCATGTCCCTTTACAAACCACCACACTGTTTTACAAAGATGTTGCTCTGCTTTTCAGTCAACATGCAGTGTAGATGCATTTATTTCTTCCAAATCCTGACCTGCATCTGTTATGGTTTGTTTTATTAATGATGGCCAGTTTTACAGGGGGTATGTGGTATTTCAAAGTGGTTTCATTTGCATGTCTTTGATGATGAATGAGTCTGAGCAACTTTCATGTGTCTGCTGGCTGCCCGTATCTCTTCTTATGGAAAGTGTCCAATCACGTATTTTGCACACTTTTCAAAGGGAATGTTTGTCTGATTTTCTGAGTGTTGGAGTTTCTTGTAGATTCTAGATATATAGCCTCTTTATAGATATCTAGGTGGAGAATCGTTTTTCCCATTCTGTTGGCTATATCCCTGCCCTTCTGACGGTTTCTTTTCTTTTGCAGAAGTATATTAATTTAATGAGATTCCACTTGTCTTACTTACTTCTTAAGGGATGGGTATTTAGGGCCCAGAAGAGGAATTAGTTTCCGATGCCAGTTTCCCTAATGGTGTCTACTGTGTTTTCTAAGATTATTATAATTGTTGTTTTACATTTAGGTCTTTGATTCATATAAAGTTAACGTGTATGTTGTTAGATAGAGGTCCTGTTTCAATGTTTTGCATGTTTTCAGCCTTTCCCCCAGCACCGTTTACTGATTATGTTCTCCTTTACCCAGTGGGTCTTGGAGGTGTTTTCAACGAAGTGTTGGTTGAGGATTTGAGGATTTAATTCTCTGTCCTGATCCATTGGCCTATGGACCTATTCTTGTACCAATACCTGGCTGTGTTGATTACTGTAAACGTATAGTAAAATTTGAAGTCTTGAACTGCGATAGCTCCTGGCTTTGTTTCTTTTATAAGTTTCTTTTCACTATTCATGATGGTTTATGGTTTCATATGAACACTTTTTTGTAATTTCCCGGTCTGAGAAGAATGATGTTAACATATTGATTATTTCATTGAATATATAAATTGACTTAATGGGTAATTTTACATTAAAAGAGATAAGTAAATACAGGGAAACAAGTATGTCAAATTGTCATTTATGACATCAGCCTCAGAACTTTGACATCATAATGGGAGTGACCTTGACTACTGAGCCATCCTTAGGCTTCAAGCACTTGTGTAGAGTGCTCTGCAAAATGCGATAGACACATTGGATTTCATTACAAAGAAGTGAAGACAGCCATGTGTTCACATGGTGAACACATCCAAAAATTGCTCCAGGGGTAAGTTACCATTCAAGAATGCACAAAACGAGGTAGTCTTTTTTTTCAAAGCAGTCTTTATTGAGAGGACAGAGAAACTTCCGAACTGGGAGGGAACATGAGGGAGTTGCCCACGAGTTAGTCTTTTATCATTATGATCACGGAGTCCTTCTGGAGCTTGGTTATAGCACAACCAAATAATATTTTTGCACTTTCTTTGGTTTAGAAACTTTTGGATGTTTTTAGTATTGTGTAACAGCCATTGAGCAGTTTTTCCTACAGAATTTGAACATTGCATTTGCTAAGATCATAATCAATTTCCCAGAATTTTCAATTATCTAAATTTTAAACTAATGCAGAGCCCAAATACTTACTACTTTGTAAATCTCCATGTTAGTTTGGCTTATACATATTGGGCCCCAAATTATCTTTTTTCTGTGTGACTCATTTTAAATGGTTGGTGATTAAAAGTATCAGATTAATCGGATACTTTCTACAGCGTACAGCATTATGTCTTAGGTAGAGAAAATACTAGGGGATTCAATGGAAATAGTCTTTTAACAATACAAATTGGGTTAAAATACAAAGAGAATGTGATTTTATATTTCCTTCAAAAATATAAGGGAAACTTTTCTCTAAGGATTACACATCTGTAACATTTATTCAAAATTAACGAGATGAAAATACAGAGTGCACCAAGAAAATGTACACAAATTTTAAGAATGGAAAAAGCTGCATTAAATTACGATACTGTTTTATTTTTCTAAAATTTGTATGATTTATTATGTTTCTGCCTTCTGAATAGCACTTAGGTACACTGAACTTCAAAGTTCAGTTTTCTAAGTATGATATAGGTCTGGAATATCAACAAGCTTCAATTTAGGCAGAATAACACATTTAGAATTTATGAGAAAAACACTGTAGTTGTCAGTTTTGAAGGCAGAATTATACCATGTATTCCAACGTATTAAAAGATAATGGAGTTATCATTGGAGTATTATGCAATTCTTATAACATCAATCCCTGCATAATGAATATTTCTAGGCCCAACTCTGAATTGTAACTATTTTTAAAGTATAAAAAATAAAAATATATAATAAACAAATAAAGTGAGTTGCATGTTTTAGAACTTTCATTTCTTTATGTAATCATTTTAATTTTTTTAAAAAGTGTGGGGTACATTTCAGAATTAGATATACAAACATTGATTTTGCAGGGTCCCTGTTTGATGAGGTATGCCACTCCCTTCCTAAGCAGTATCCCTCCACTGTCAATCTCATCCCTCCCCCTAAAAAGTTTCCCACTACTGCCAGTCACTTTGTTACACCACTGTAAGTTATCATGTTCAGCTCATGAGTGAGAACATGTGGAACTCTATTCTTTGTTTCTGTGACAAATCACTGAATATGACCTACCGCATATCCAGTAAAAGTTCTGGAAAATCTTTCTATCTGTCTTTTTTTATGGCTGCATAATATTTCACTGTGTATATACCACATTTATTTTATCCATTCCAGATTTGATAGGCAACATGGTTGGTACCATATTTTATTGCAATTGTGATTAGAGTGGCAAAAACATACTGGTGCAGGTATCTTTTTGATATAAAGATTTGAGTTCCTCCATTTATGTTATCCACAGGGGAATTACTGAGTCACATGGTACGTCAATATCTTGCCCCTTTACAGGCCGACACACTGTTTTCCAAACCTCTTCATTTCAGTCAACATGCAGTGTAGAAGCTTTTATTTCTTCCCAAATCCTTGCATGCATCAGTTGTTGTTTGTTTTATTAATGATGACCAGTCTTACAGGCGGTATGTGGTATTTCAAAGTGGTTTCATTCGCAGTTCTTTGATTATGAGTGAGGCTGAGCAATTTTCATGTGTCTGCTGGCTGCCCGTATCTCCTCTCATGAAAAGTGTCCAATCACATATTTTGCACACTTTTCTTTTCTTTTTTTTTAGTTGGAGTCTCACTCTGTTGCCCAGACTGGAGTGCAGTGGCCGCTCCCGGCCACCGCAGCCTCGACCTGCTGGGCTCCAGTGATCCTTCCGCCTCAGCCTTCCACATAGCTGGAACTACAGACGTGCACTACCACGCCCAGCTAATTTTTTTATTTATTGTAGAAATGAGGTCCAGGCGTGTCTCGAACCCGCGGGATCAGGCAATCCACTCACCTCAGCCTCCCAAAGATGCGGGATTACAGGCTGAGCCACTGAACCCGGCTTGCACACTTTTCGAAGGTGACGTTTGTCTGATGTTTCTGAGTGTTTGAGTTTCTTGTAGATCCTAGATGTTATGTCTTTTTACAGATATATAGGTGGAGAATCGTTTTTCCTATTCTGTTGGCTGTATCCCTGCTCTTTTGTTGGTTTCTTTTGTTTTGCAGATGTATATTAATTTGATGAGATCCCACTTGTAGAACTTGCTTATTACTGCATAGGTATTAGGGCTCTGAAGAGTAATTAGATTCCGGTTCCAGTTTCCCTAATGGTATCTCCTGCGTTTTTGTTTTGTTTTGTTTTTTTTTTGAGTTGGTGTCTCACTCTGTCGCCCAGACTGGAGTGCAGTGGCCGCTTCCTGCCACCATAGCCTCAACCTGCTGGGCTCCGGCGATCCGTCCACCTCAGCCTTCTGAGTAGCGCTACCATACCCAGCTGATTTTTTGATTTTTTTGTAGAGATGAGGTTTCGCTGCCCAGGCTGGTCTTGAACCCACGGGCTCAGGCAATCCACTCACCTCAGCCTCTCAAAGGCATGGGATTACAGGCTGAGCCATCTCGCCCGGCTGCATTTTCTAAGAATATTATAATATGGTGTTTTAAGTATATGTCTTTG
>JAPVLO010003267.1:0-23485 GCA_027257055.1 Cephalopachus bancanus
TGAGACAAAATGTGTCCCCTGTTTGTGTGTATGTGTGTGTGTGTATGTGTGTGTGTGTGAGTGTGTGTATGTGTTTTTATATCTTTACTATGTATTTTTATTATTTATATAATTATTACATAATATATATTTATGTATACAAGCAGAAATACTTATGCATGTAATCTTGTAATGAATATACTCGTTTTTGTGTTCTGTGCTTGGAGACCATGATTTTGCCATTTAACCTTCTTCTCAAGGACACTTTGCTTTTCATGTCAGGGAGCGCATGCTCAAGTCTGGGAGACTTATGTCAAGATAACAGTGGATTCTAATTTGGGTGAAAAGTGGTCCAGAGGTGGACTTGGTCATTTTTCTAGTACAGCAGACTTGGGTTAGGGAGTCAGTCACTCTTGAAGGTACTGAGGATGAAATGGCTCTACTTCAGGATGTTTGGGGGACAAGCTTCCAACGTGCTGGTGCTATGGCATTACCAATCAGCCAATGTGGGGGACAACCTTTGATCTGTAGCCTGAGACATCTGTAGAACCACCAAGGGGGAACCCGCTAGAGCTTCGAGACAGTTGTTGCCTTTCCCATTGTGGGGGTGGGTGGTGCCCTGCTAGCTGTACGGTTGGGTGGCACTCTGCTCATTGTAGGCCAGTGGTGCCCTGCCCGTTGTGGAAACACTTAGTGCCTTTTCCATTTATCAAGCACTCTTTCCCCAGAACAAAACACGGGCAACTTTGAAGTAGTGGATATCTAGGCTGCAGTTTGTTCCATGGCAAATAATTGATTTTGTTGTGTTATGTGACATGTAATCTCTTTACTAAATGATCAATTTACTTATTATATTCCTACGTCTGCCTTTAAAAGCATCAGTCTGGTTGCAGTTACTTTTGTAATAATTTCCTCTATCGCCTTCATTTTCTTTCCTAGAGAAGTGGAAACCAAAATCCAGAGGTCCGTTATATATAATTTGGCAACCTCTAAATTGAAGAACTTGAGAGAAACAACTTTCTTATCGAGTCCTATAATAATTATATAATATATATAATTTGTCTCTAGATGGAAGTTTTTCAATACATAAATTGGGATCCAAACACAATACAGACATAGCTAAATATAATTCTCAGAAAATACATCACTGTTCCAGCTCACAGGAGCCTGCAATTACTCTTTTATTTATTTATTTGCTTACTTACATTTCATTTAAGGTCTCACTCTGTTGCCCAGGCTGGAGTGCAGATGCATGATTACTGCTCGCCACATCTTCGACTTCTTTTGCTTAGGCGAGACTTCCAAATCAGTCTCTCAACTATCTGAGACTACAGGCACACACAACTATGTCTTACTAATTTTTTTTAGTTTTCATAGGGACAAGATCTCACTATGTTGCTCAGGCTGGTCTCAAATTCTGGGATCAAGCTACCCTCCTGTCTCAGCCTCCCAAACTGCTGGGATTACAGATGTGAGCCACCATACCCAGCCTGTAATTGCTATGTTAAATTTTGGAGATTTTACCTATTTTATTCACAGTCTATTATCTTTTGATTTGGAAAACACAAGGCTACACGACTTGCATTTATTATTTCTTGGATGAAGGGAGCATCCAATGACATTAGTTGATGACCTTTCTAGTGCTGCAGTCAGTGAAGAACTTGCAGCCCATGAAGCATAACAATGGGCACAATGTGTGGGGGAGTGATTGAGGCTGGATCCATAACAGTCTTCTTGTGATATTCATCTTGAAGACTGAGGGGTATGGGCATGAATCCTCTATCTGTTCTTTCTTATTCTTCCCTTGTTTATATTCATGGGGATTGAAAACATAAATCCAGACCTGGCAGTGGGATGTTTTGCTTGCCCCTTGCACTAAATAGGAGGAGCATGCTCAGCTGTTAACAAACTAAGATGACCTGTGTCCTTCAAGCAATTAGAATTATAGTATTAATTTTAATGGAAATGTATTTTAACTTGCATTCTTTTTTTTCTAGATTCAATGACTTGTTATTTGTTTCATCTATCTGTCAGATTATTGCTGAATTTTGAGGAAGTTAAAAGTTCTTTATAATAGGTCTGTGCATTGGAATCTAAGAGTGCAAGGCTGACTGGTACTCATGAGAGAAAAAATTGGGACTTATGTTGAAGAAGAGAAGGGTAAAAATGTACCTCAAATAATTTACTCAGGGTGTGGGAAGATGTATTGAAAACCCAGGGATCAAGTGGATTATCATAATGTAATGGTGTAGGTTACTGGAAATCAAAGCAAGGGAAACAGTTTTACTGCTTAAACAGAAAGTTATAAGTACCAATGCAGGGAAAATAGTGTTAATAGGATAGTCATGCTCCAATAAAATATTTTTCAACCTTACCTGCATTGTTGGAACCATAACAGAAGATACTCAGTGTTGAGTTATGTTGAGTTAATGTAGATGATTTCACAGAGATTTGACTGTTTTATTTCTTTTCTGGCAGCTGATATTTCCCCCATTCTATGATGTGAGGAGGAGGGACATGATAACCCTCTTAATGGGGATTATCCCAAAGCCTTGAATGTAAATACTATTTATATCACAGATTTACAAAGAATGAAGCCATAGACTAAAAGATAAGTTCCTAGTCATGCCTCACACAGTTTGGAAAGGTGGTGAGCTAGGATTAGAACTTGGCTCTGCCTGACACTATCAGAACCTAACTTCCTGTTCTCTGAACCCTGCCCTCTCTGTATGGGGGGCAGGGTAGAGAGGTACTTTGAGTAGAAGCAGGGAGTGTAGTTGTCTGCTGCCGTAGCAGGCCACTTGAGGCAGAGAGACATATGCTGGTAAGAAAGTAGAGCAATGAGGGCTCTCATATAATGCTAGCAGGTGTGCACATCAATTTGGCCACTTTGGAGAGCAATCTGGCAACACCAATTAATGCAAAACATGCCCACACTGTTGGCTACTGTGATTCCACTCCTAGAAGCATGTACCCTGGGACAGAGATCCCAAACTCCGGGTGCAGACTGGTACAGGTCAGTGGCCTGTTAGGAACTGGACTGGACAGCAGGAGGTGAAAGGCAGGCAAGCAAAGACCCACTTCCTGTGAGATCTTATAGAAGCCTGAACCCTACTGTAAACTCCACATGTGAGGGATCTACTTGCACAATCCTTATGAAAATCAATGCCTGGTGTTGATATTTATTTTTATTCCACTGTGGTCTGAGAAAGTGCATAGTGGTATTTTGAGCTTATGAAATATGAATATGCTTGATTAATGGCCAAGGAAGTGGTTGATCTTGGTATACCTTCCATGTGGTGATGAGTAGAAAGCATATTCCATGATGTTGGGTAGAGTGTTCTGTAGGTATCTATTAAGTCCATTTGGTCACACACCAACTTGAGGTTCTGGATCTCTTCGTTGATTTTTTGCCTCGATGATCAAATTAGTATTGTTAGTGAGGTATTTAAGTCCCCAGCTATGATATTGTTAGAGTCAATATATATATTGGTTTACCCAGTGGGAATTCACGTTTCCAACAAAAAAAAAGTTGAACACATATTTTACACAGCATGGCCCAAGTTAGAGGCACATTTTATATCAACTGCAACGGTGACAGACCACTCTCATACACAAGATATTCTCATTCAATGTGAAACTGTGAGAGATACAACTCTTGCAGCTTGCACACAGTGGGAAAACACTCTCTTTCAAAGAAGAAATGTTGAACACATAGTTTACACAGAGTGACTCAATTGGAGTAACACATAAGTGTAACAGAGACCTACTGTTCGCATATATAAATGCACTCTGGATAATATATTCTCATTTAATATGAATCTGTAAGAAACATAATTCTTGCAACATGCACCCTTTGGGAAATCACCTGCTTCCAAAGAAACACAGTTGAACACACATTTTACACAGCATGGCTTATGTTATGGCACATTTTATACCACATGAAACAGTGGCAGACTGCTCTCTTACAGAAGATATTCTCATCCAAGTTGAAACTGTGAGAGATACAGCTCTTACAGCATGAACCTACTAGGAAATCACCTGCTTCCAGAGAAACACAGTTGTATACACATTTTACACACTGTATCCCAAATTAGTGGCATATTTTATACCAAATGCAACAGGGACAGGCCACTCTCACACAGAAGACATTTACATTAAACATAAAATTATGAGAGACACAACTCTTACAGCATCAACGTAGTGAAAAATCAACTACTTAGAACGAAAAACAGTTAAACACATATTTTACCCAAGGCGTCTCAAGTTAGTGGCACATGTTATAACAAGAGCAACAGTGACAGACAGCTCTCCTACATAAGATAGTCTCATTCAACGTGAAACTGTGAGAGACAACACAGAGCATGCACCCAGTAGGAAAACACCCACATCCAATGAAGACCTGTTGAACACACATTTTACCCAAGCATGGCCCAAGTTGGAGACACTCTTTACACCAAATGCAACAGTGACAGACCACTCTCATACTGATGACATTTTCATTCAATATGGAACTGTGAGAGACACAACACTTTTAGCATTCACACAGTGGCAATATCCCCACTTCAATGGAAAACAGTTGACTACACATTTTACACAGCATGGCCCAAATTGGAGGCACACTTAGTACCAAGTGCAATGCTGACAGACTGCTCTAATCCTTAAATACAGCCAGCGGAAGATAATCTTATCTAACGTGTAACTATAAGAGACACAAAACTTACAACTTGCACCTAGTGAAAAATCTCCTCCTTCCAAAGAAAAACAGTTGAAGACATATTTTATACAGTGTGGCCCAAATTAGAAGCACATTTTATACCAAGTACAACAGTGACAGACCACTCATACAGAAACTATTCTCATTCAATGTGAAACTGTGAGAGACACAACTCTTAGAGTATGCATACAGTGAGGAAAACACCCGCTTCCAATGAAAACTATTGAAAAGGTCTTTCGCACAATATGGACCAAGTAGGAGGTACTTTTAATAACAAATACAACGGTGACAGAATGCCATCATGCATAAATACACCCAGCAGAAGATATTCTCATCTAATGTGAAACTGTAAGAGACACAAAGTTACAGCTTGCACTCAGAGAAAAATCACCTGCTTCTAACGAAAAACACTTGAACACATATTTTACACAGAGTGGCCCAAGTTAGAGGCACATTTCACACTAAGTGCAACAGTGACAGACAGCTCTCCTATTGAAGATATTCGCATTCAACAAGAAAATGTGAGCGAGACAACTCTTTCAGCATGCACCCAGTGTGAAATCATCTGGTTCCCATGAAAAACAGTTGAACACACATTTAACACAGCGTGTTCACAAGTTTGAGGCACATTTTATAGCAAGGGCAACAGTGACAGACTGCTCTCATACAGAAGATATTCACATTCACCTTTAATCTGTGAGAGACAAAAACATGTTCCCAGTGGGAAAACACCTGTTTCCACTAAAAACTGTCAAACACGCAAGTTTACACAGTATGGCTCAAGGTGGAGGCACATTAATAACAAGTCTGACAGTGACAGACTGCTCTCCTACATGAATACAATGAACAGAATATATTCCCTTCCAACTTGACATTGTAAGGGACACAACTCTTACAGTATGCCTCTAGTGGAAAATCACCTGCTTCCAAAAAAACACAGTTAAACACACAGGTTGTAGAGCGTGACTCAAGTTAGAGGCACGTTTTATACAAAATGCAGCAGTGACAGATCACTCTCATACAGAAGACATTCTCATTCAACGTGAAACTGTGTGCAAAAACACTTTCAGCATGCAACCTGTGAGAAAACACCCAATTCCACTGAAAAACCCTTGAACACACATTTTACACAGCGTGGCAGCAGGTGGAATCATACTTGCTAGCAAGTGCAACAGTGACAGGCTGCTCTTCTACATGAACACACCCAGCTGAAGATATTCTCATCTAACATGAAACATTAAGAGACACAATTCTTACAGCATTCACATAGTGGAAAATCACCTACTTTGAAGGAAAAATAGTTGAACACACATTAAATGCAGCATGACCCAACTTAGAGGCACATTTTATACCAAATTGAACAGCAACAGGCTGCTCTCATACAGTGGACATTTACGTTCAATGTAAAACAGTGAAAGACACAACCCTTACAGCATACACATAGTGGGAAATCACCTACTTAGAACAAAAAACAGGAAAACACACATTTTACATAGTGTGTCCTAAGTTAGAGGCACATTTGATACCAAGAGTAACAATCACAGACAGGTGTCTTACAGAAGATAGTCTCATTGATGGACAACATTTACAGCATGCACCCTGAGGTAACATCACCTACCTCCAACGAAAAACAGTTGAAGCATATTTCACACAGCATGGTCCAAGTTAGCGCCACATTTTATACCTAGTGACCCGTTATGAACTGGGCTGGACAGCAGGTGAGCAGCAAGCGAGCAAAGTTCCACTTCCTGTGAGATCAGCGTGTGCATCAGTGTTTCAAAGAAACATGAACCCTGCTGTGAACTCCACATGTGAGGGCGCTAGTTGTGCAATCCTTATGAAAATCTAATACCTGGTGTTGATATTTATTTTTATCCCACTGTGGTCCTAGAAAGTGCATGGTAGTATTTTGATATTATGAAATATGAATATGCTTGATTAATGACTGAGGATGTGGTTGATCTTAGTGTACATATTCCATGGTTGTTGGGTAGAATATTCTGTAGATATCTATTAAGTCCATTTGGTCACATGTCAAGTTGAGGTTCCAGATCTCCTTGTTGATTTTTTTGCCTTGATGATCTATCTAGGATTGTTAGTGGGGTATTAAATTCCTGAGCTATGATGTTGTCAGAGTCAGTATATATGTTTTTTAGTTTACCTAGTAGCTGCTTTATAAATAGACCAATAACAACCCAAAACATTGAATTTGTCATAGGAAAACCACCTAAAAAAGAAAGGCCTGAACCGGGTGGCTTTCCAGAAGAATTCTACAAAACATACAAAAAGGAGCTGATACCAATCCTATTGAAAGTATTCCAGGCAGTCAAGGAAGATGGAACTCTCCTCAACTCATTTTATGAAGCTGACATTACACTGATACCCGAACAAGGTAAAGATTCAACAAAGAAAGAGAACTACAGGCCAATATCCCTGATGCATACAGGTGCAAAATTTCTTAACAAGATTCTAGCAAACCAGATACAATAACATATCTCAAAAATCATCCACCATGACCAAGTAAGCTTCATACAAGATCATAAACATAATTAAATGTATCCGCAGTTATAAAAACAAGAACCACATGATTATATCATTAGGCACAGAAAAAGCTTTGGATAAAATTCAGCATCCCTTCTTGATAAAAACCTTTGAATACATAGGCATAGCTGGAATACACCTCAAAATAGTAAGAGCCATCTATGAAATATCCACAGCCAGCATACTGCTAAACAGACAGAAATTGGAAGCATTTCCCCTGAAAACCAGAACAAGACAAGGCTGCCCACTCTTACCCCTCCTGTTCAACACAGTGTTGAAAGTCCTAGCTAGAGCCATCAGACAAGAGAAGGAAATCAGGGGTATCCAAATAGGAAAAAAAGAAGTCAAGTTACCCCTCTTGGTGGATGACATGATCCAATACCTAGAAAACCCCAAAGAATTTGTCAAAAACCTCCTTGTACTGATAAAGGACTTTGGCAAAGTCTAAGGGTATAAAATAAATGTGAAAAGGCCAGTCACATTCCAATACACTAACAATAAACAGACAGAAAACCAAATAAAAAACATAATCCCATTCAAAATAGCTACACAAAAAAAACCTTGGAATCTTCCTAATCATAAAAGTGAAAGACCTTTACCATGAAAACTACAAAACACTGCTCAAAGAAATCAAAGAAGACAGAAACAAATGGAAAAACCTGCCATGCTCGGGATTGGAAGTATTAGCATTGTTAAGATGCCCATCCTACCAAAAGCAATCCTCAGATTTAATGCAATATCCATTAAGTTACCAACAGCATTTTTCTCAGACCTGGAATCAACAATACAGAAATTCATATGGAAAAGTGAATGACCACAAATAGCGAAAACAATTCTCAGCAAGAAACAAAGTGGGAGCCGGGCTCGGTGGCTCAGCCTGTAATCCCGCGCCTTTGGGAGGCTGAGGTGAGTGGATTGCCTGAGCCCGTGGGTTCGAGACCCGCCTGGGCAGCGAGACCTCATCTCTACAATAAATCAAAAAATCAGCCAGGCGTGGTAGCGCATGCCTGTAATTCCAGCTACTTGGAAGGCTGAGGAGGAAGGATCGCCGGAGCCCAGCAGGTCGAGGTTGCGGTGGCTGGAAGCGGCCACTGCACTCCAGTCTGGGCGACAGAGTGAGACTTCAACTCAAAAAAAAAAAAAAAAAAGAAACAAAGTGGGAGGAATCACATTCCCGGACTTTAAACTGTATTATAAGGCTACAATAATGAAAACAGCCTGGTATTGGTACAAGAACAGGCATATAGGCCAATGCAACATGATAGAGATTCTGGATACAAAACCTTAATTCCTTAACCAACTCATCTTCAACAAATCCCCCACTAACAACCACTGGGGAGAGAAGAATCTATTTAGCAAATGGGAAAACTGGTTGGCCACATGCAGGAGATGGCAACAGAACCACTACCTATCACAATAAACAAAAATCAACTCTAAATGGACAAAGACCTAAATGTAAAACCTCAAACTATAAGAATCTTAGAAAAAAACATAGGAAACAGCCTCATGGAAATTGGAATAGGCAACCAATTCCTGATCAACTCTCCAAAAGCGAATGTCCTAAAAGATGAGAGACAAGTAGGATCTCATTAAACTGGAAAACTTCTGCAAAGCAAAAGAAATGATCCAGAGAGTGGGGAGACAGACTACGGAATGAGAAAAAATATTTGCCAACTGTAATTCTGACAAAGGTCAAACATACAGGATCTACAAGGAACTCAAACATGCTGAAAGGAAAAACAAAACAAAACATGAAAACACCCATTACAAAGTGAGCAAAAGATATGAATAGACACTTCTCAGAAGAAGACATACAAATAGCCATCAGAAACATGAAAAAATGCTCAGCCTTACTAATCATCAAAGAAATGCAAAGTAAAACCACACTGACATACCACTTAACACCAGCCAGGAAGGCCATCATCAATAACTCAAAAAACAACAGATGCTAGAGAGGATATGGGGAAATGGGAATGCTTCTACACTGTTGATGGGAGTGGAAACTACTACAAACTCTGTGGTCAACAATATGATGATGATTTCTAAAAGATTTAAAAATTGTCCTTCCATATGATCCAGCAATCCCCCTTCTGGGAATATACCCAGAGGAGCTCAAATCACTCTATCAAAAAAATACCTGTACACTGATGTTTATTGGTGCATTAATCACAATAGTAGAAACATGGAATCAACCGTGTAGCCCATCAAAAGTGGACTGGATAAATAAAATGTGGTACACATGTAATGGAATATTATGCAGTCATAAAAAACAAAATTATGAACTTTGCAGCAACTTAGATGGAATTAAAGTCTATAATACTCAGTGATTTATCACAGAAGCAAAGATCTAAGTACTATACGTACTCATTCGTAAGCAGACCCTGAACATTTACCTCAACACTATAAGAAAGGGATGGCAGTAGTGGGACACTACCAGGGGAGAAGGGGAGCACATACAATCAACAACGGTACCCAAACTTTCTTTTTTTAAAGTTTTTTTTTATTACAAAGATGTCAGGTACAATTCAGGGTTAGGTATACAAATGTTGATTATGCAAGTGCCCTTGTTGATGAGGTATGTCCCTCCCTCCCCTAGCAGTTTCCCTCAACTTCAAATCCCACTCCACTTCCCCTGACAGTTTCTCATTACTGCCAAACACTTTCTTATAGTATTATAATTGTTCAAGGTCTGCTTATGAGTGAGAACATATGGTACTCTGTACTTGGTTTCTGTCATTGATCACTGAGTATGATCAACTCCAAACCCATCCAAGTTGCTGCGAAGTACATATATTTGTCCTTGTTTATGGCTACATAATATTCCATTATGTACCAATTTTTTTTATCCAGTCCAGCTTCGATGGGCAACATGGTTGGTTCCATGGTTTTGCTATTGTGAATAGAGCTGCAACAAACATACGTGTGCAAGTATCATTTTTGTAGAATGATTTGAGTTCCTCTGGGTATATTCCCAATAGGGGAATTGTGGGGTCATATGGAAGGTCAATTTCTAGTTCTTTCAGAAATTGCCACACTGTCTTACAAAGAGGTTGCACTAGTTTGCATTCCCACCCTCAGTGTAGAAGCGTTACTTTTTCTCCACATCCTCTCCAGAATCTGTTGTTGTTTGTTGTATTAATGATGGCCATTCTTACTGGGGCTAGGTGATATCTCAATGTGGTTTTGATTTGCATTTCTCTGATGATGAGTGAGGCTAAGCACTTTTTCATGTGTCTGTTGGCTGCTTGTATTCTTCTTTTGAGAAATGTCTATTCATGTCTTTTGTCAACTTTTTAATAGGGCTGTTTGGTTTTTTTCCTTTCAGCGCATTTGATTTCCTTGTAGATCCTAGAGGTTAGGTCTTTGTCAGATATACAGTTAGCAAATATTTTTTTCCCATTCTGTGGGCTGTCTCCCTACTCTCTTGATGCTTTCTTTTGCTTTGGAGAAGGTTGTTAGTTTGATGAGGTCCCACTTGTCTATCTTATTTCTTAAGGTATTGACCTTTAGGGTTCTGAATAGGAATTGGTTGCCAGTTCCAATTTCCATAAGGGTGTCTCCTGCATATTCTAAGATTCTTATAGTTAGAGGTTTTACATTTAGGTCTTTGATCCATTTAGCGTTAATTTTTGTGTATGGTGATAGGTAGGGATCCTGTTTCAATCTTCTGCATGTGGTCAACCAGTTTTCCCAGTACCATTTACTGAATAGGTTCTTCTCTCCCCAGTGGTTGTTGCTGGAGGCTTTTTCAAAGATGAGTTGGTTGAGAAATTGAGGCTTTGTTTCCAGAATCTCTATCCTGTACCATTGTTCTATGTGCCTGTTCTTGTACCAATAACAGGCTGTTTTGATTACTGTAGCCTTATAGTAAAGTTGAAAGTCTGGAAGTGTGATACCTCCTGCTTTGTTTCTTTTGCTAAGGATGTTTTTTGACTATTCGTGGTTGTTTATGTTTCCATGTGAATTTCTGTATTGTCATTTCCAGGTCTGAGAAGAATGATGTTGGTAACTGAACGGGTATTGCATTGAATCTGAGGATTGCCTTTGGTAGGATGGACATTTTAACAATATCGATTCTTCCTATCCATGAGCATGAAATATTTTTCCATTTGTTTGTGTCTTCTTGGATTTCTTTGAGCAGTGTTTTGTAATTCTCATTGTAAAGGTCTATCACTTCTCTGGTTTAGAAAATGCCAAGGTATTTCATTTTTGAGTGGCTATTGTGAATGGGACTGTGCTTTTAATTTGGGTCTCTGCCTGCTTGTTGTTGGAGTATAGGAATGCAGCTGTCTTTTGCACATTTATTTTGTGCCCTGAGACTTTGCCAAAGTCCTTTATCAGTGCAAGCAGGTTTTTGGCAGATTCTCTTGGATTTTCAAGGTATAGAATCATATCATCAACAAAGAGGGATGACTTGACTTCCTCTTTTCCTATTTGGATACCCCGGATTTCCGACTCTTGTCTAATTGCCCAAGTCAGGACTTCCAACACAATATTGAACAAGAGGGGTGAGAGTGGGCAGCCTTGTGTTTTTCCAGTTTTCAGGGAAATGTTTCCAGTTCCTGTCCATTTAGCAATATGTTAGCTGTGGGTTTATTGTAGATGGCACTTACTATTTTGAGATATATTCCTTCTAGACCTAGGTGTTTGAGGATTTTTATCAGGAAGTGATGCTGGATTTTATCAAAAGCTTTTTCTGCATCTAATGAGATAATCATGTAGTTCTTGTTTTTACATCTGTTGATGTATTTAATGACATTTGTGGTCTTGCGAATGTTGATCCATGCCTGCATCCTGGGGATAAGCCTACTTGGTCAAGGTTGATGGTTTTTGAGATATGTTTTTGGATCCAATTTGCTAGAATCTTGTTGAGGATTTTTGCATTTATGTTCATAAAAGATATTTACCTGTAGTTCTCTTTTTTTGTTTGATCTTTACCCGGTTTGGGTATCAGTGTGTGATGTTAGCTTCCTAAAATGATTTGAGGAGAATTCCATCTTTCTCAATTGCCTGGAATACTTTCAGTAGGATTGGTGTCAACTCCTCCTTGTACATTTTGTAGAATTCTGCTGGAAAGCCATCCGATCCAGGACTTTTTTTGATAGGTAGGTTTCGTATGACAGAGTCAATTTCCTGGGTTGTTATTGGTCTATTTAGTTTCTCAATGTCTTCTTGTTTTATTGTGCGGAGGTTATGTGATGTCACAAAGTTCTCCATTTCATTTAGGTTATCAAGTTTGTTTCCATATAGGTGTACATAGTGTTCACTGATAATCTTTTTTATTTCTTCAGGGTCAGTTGTGATTTGATCTTTTGTATTTCTGATTGTGTTTATTTTGGCTTTTTCTCTCTTTTTCTTGGTCATTCTGGCTAGGGGCCCATCAATCTTGTTAATTCTTTCAAAGAACCAGCTTTGTGTTTTGTTGATATTTTCTATGATATTTTTGTCTTCTATGTCCTGTATTTGGGCTCTTATCTTTGTGATTTGTATTCTTCTGCTAAAGTTGGGGTTTTGGTGGTCTTCTCTTTCCAGCTCCCTTAGGTGATTTGTTCGACTCTCAGCTTCTGAACTTTCCATTTTCTTGATGTGTGCTCATAGAGATATAAATTCCCCTCTGAGAACTGCTTTCAGGGCATCCCAGAGGTTTTGGTAAGACGTTTCTTCATTTTCATTTGTTTCCATGAATCTTTCAATTTCTGCTTTGATTTCAGTGTTGACTCAGTAGTTGTTCAGCATCATGCTATTTAGTGTCCATGTCTGTGTGGGATTTGGGGAAATGTTGCTGGTGTTGATATTTATTTTTATTCCACTGTGGTCTGCGAATGCGCATGGCAAGATTTCAACCTCATGGAATTTGTTTATGCTTGATTTATGGCCAAGGATGTGATCAATCTTGGAGTATGCTCCATGTGGAGATGAGTGGAATGTATAGTCTGTGGTTATTGGGTGTAATAATCTGTAGGTATCTGTTGAGTCCATTTGGTCGAGTGTCAACTTTAGTTTGTGGGGTATTCAAGTCCCCTGCTATAATAGTGTTAGAGTCAATACCATTTTTTATATACTTAGTTGTTGCTTTATAAATGTTGATGATCCTGTGTTGGGTGAGTATATGTTTAGGATGGATATTTCTTGTTGATGGATTGAAACTTTTATCATTATGTAGTGCCCTTTTGCATCTTTTAAAATTTTTGATAGCTTAAATGTTGTTTTGTCTGATATTAAGATTGCAGCTCCTACCTTATTTTGTGATCCATTTGCCTGGAAACTCATTTTCCAACATTTAATTTTAAGTCTGTTTGCAACTCTTGTAGTGAGATGAGTCTCGTGGATGCAGCAAATAATTGGGTCATGGTTTCTTATCCAGTCCGCCATTCTGTGTCTTTTCAGTGGTACATTTAGTCCATTCATTTCAGGCTGATTATTGAAATATAATTGTTTATCCCTGTCTTGAGGTTCTTATAAAATTTTTCCTTTGCTTGTTTTCTTTTGGTTTTGGGATTAACGTATGTGTGTGTTTTCAGGTTTCTTGTTGCGTTGTATTCTCAGCTGATTCTGTGCTCTGCTATTCTCTTGGGAGGTGTGTGGTCAATCTTTTTCTTCTTTCCTCTGTGCTTAATACCTTTTTAAGTGTCTCCTGTAGAGCTGGTCTGGAAGCTGCATAATCTCTTAGGGATTGGATATCTGGGAAGGATTTTAATTCTCCATCACTGATAAAGCTGAGCTTGGCTAAATAGGAAATTCTTGGTTGAAACTATTTATGTTTGAGGACTTTGAATATAGGGTTCCAGTCCCTTCTTGCATGTAGTATTTCTGACGATAGGTCTGCTGCTATTCTGACTGGTTTTCCCTGGTAAATAGTCTGAACTTTCTCGCTGCCTTTAGGATTTTTTCTTTTGTGCCTATCGTGTGTAGGCAAATTACTATATGTCTAGGGTTTCTTCTTCTCATTTGATGTCTTGTGGTGGTTCTCTGTATCTCTTGTGCTTAGCTGGTCACATCTCTGGTGAAATGGGGAAAGTTTTCTTGGATTACTTCCTGGAATACTTGTTCCAAGTTGTTCTCCATTTCCCTTTCTTTTTCTGGGATACCAATCAGGCATAGGTTTGGCCTCTCTCTTGATATAATTGCACATCTCTTGTAGGCTTTGTTCTTTCTTTCTGAATCTTCTACGTTTTTACAGATCAGGTTAATTCCATGTTCTGGTCTTCAAGTTCTGAGATTTTTTTCTTCAGCTAGAATAATTCTGCTTCCCATGCTTTTCATCCTATTATTTATTTCCTGGATTAAATTTTTATTAGCAAAATCTCTGTTACAAGTTCTTTCAGTGTTACATCTTGTCTTTCTTGAGTCCTATTAATTCTTTCCATCCATTCCCTAATCCCTGTCATATTCTGGGGATAGTCTTTGGTGACTTCCATTGTTTTGGCACCAAGGTCTGATTTTTCGGGAGTTTTGTCGTTGGTACACTTGAAATTGCCTGAGGCCTTCCTTTGGCTCTTCCTCATTTGTGACAGATCTCTTGTTTTTCTCTTTAGTTCTTTTATTCAGTGTCAGTGGGAGAAACTTTCCCTTCTGTCATTTGCTCAGACTTCTATTCTTCCCTGATTCGGGCTCTAAATTTGTTCTATTTTGGAATAGGATGGTGGATAGGAAGATTTACTGTCTCTTGTAGTTTGTGAAATTCTAATAAAGCAGGGGATGGGGCGCTAGGAATTAGATACTACTTGCAAATTAAAATGTTCACTTATTGTGGTGTGTGTTCCCTGAGACCCACTCCCCACTACCACTCTATATGATGATGCAAAGCAGAAGCCAATGCAAAAGCAACTGGACACATACACACACACTCCAAAACAAACTAGAAAAACAACAAAAAGACTCCCAAGAAAACTAAACATACACACACATGCCTAGCACAAAGTGTATAGAGAAGAAAAACAGAAAGACAGAAGGAAAAAAAGAGGGGATTCAAGTCGAACCCTCACACGTCTATTGACATATCCCTTAAACTATAAAAAATGAATATAAAAAGGACCCAGAAAAGCAAAAGAACAAATACCAACAACCACAACAAAATCAAAAGATGAACACTCAATCATTCACATACACACATAAATAAAGAATGACAGATAAAAGAAGAAACAGAAAAAGACAAGAAAAATAAAAAAAATTGGGGGGAGGGATGCAGATCAAACCCTCACATACACATTCATGCACAAAGGAAAAATATTTTTTAAAATAAATGAACTAAAAAGCAAACAGTCAAAAAAATTTTGTAATTAACAAATATTTGAAATTTTAAAAAAAACAAAAACAAACAAACAAAAATCCTGTCCTCTTGTGGCAGTCTCTCTAATTGTTCCTCTAATCAGGTCTGTCTTGTGGAGTCACCTCTTTTACTCTCTCCTCAGGAAATAAAGCAGAGAAGGAGGAGGGACAGTGGAGGTGGGTGGGCTGCAGTCCTCCCCTCCCACTCTGGTATGGTCAGGGAGATCTCTGGTGGTTAGGTACGGGACTGTCTCTTCCCCAGGTATGTACTCTCACTGAGGTGCCATAGCCAGGCCTCTCCTGGAATGGAGGTCTCCTACTGTGACATATCCAGGCTCTGCCTGGGTTTGTCCCTCTCAGTCATGGCCCAGATGTGTGGGCCTGATGTTTAGAGGATTGTTGGGAAGGAGGGGGTTTTGGTCACCCCCAGACTCATCACTGATCTCTTTGGAGTTCTTCCTCCTCCTTTTCTGACCACACCCTTTGCCCCACAGCTGAATCAGAGTAGAGGGTGGGGCACCTGGAACTCAACACTCCTTAGGTCCCTCTGAAGTTTATGTTCTCAGGCTATTTCCTTTGGACCACAATCAAGCACTGAGTTGTTGATCTGCCAGTCACAGAGATAGGATCTGTTGGTGCCTCTCTTATCCTCCTCCATGGGAACTTGCCTCTGGACTCCAGCCGCAGCCCCTCTCAGCACCCTGCAAGGTGCTGAAGTGATGAGGAAAAGCCCAGTGCAATCTCTCTCCTACTTCAATGGTGAGGGAGCGCCTGGGGTAATAGTGTCTCCCTGTCACTTTTCCAAAGGAAAACTTCTGTCTATTTTTTAAAAAACAGTGATGCTCTGCTTCTGTGACCCAGGAAGAGCCAGGGACGAAGTAGAGAAGCTGCAGCACCAGCTGTTGCACCAGGGGCCTGGCCACCTGCTCACGAGCCCCACTTAGACTCTCCTAGCGTTTTCTTGCCAGGGAGGGTTTGTTGATTTTTTTTAAATAAAGGAAAAGAAAATTGTGCTCAGCTTCTGCATCCCGGGGAAACGCTAGGGTCCCAGCCCAGCCACTGGCATCAGCCACTGCATCAGAAGAGCCCTGGCCGCTAGCTCCCTAGCCCTCACTCAGTCAGCTACTCACATGCCCATGTGCTCACCAGCATGTACTCAAAATTTTCCATACTCTCACTCACACAGGGACTCACATAGTCCAACTGGCTTGGCCGCCATCTTCCCCACCTCCTCTCAAACTTTCACTTTGTGAGAACCACTTATGTACCTAAACCCTGGATTGTACCCCACATCTTTTTTTTTAGTTGGAATCTCATGCTGTCTCCCAGGCTGGAGTGTAGTGGCATTCTCATGGCCACCACAGCCTTGACCTCCTGGGGCTCAGGTGATCCCTCCACCTCAGTCTTTCAAGTAGCTGGAACTACAGGTACACACCACTACATCTGGCTATTTTTTAATTTGTTGTAGAGATGAGGTCTTGCCACATTGCCCAGGTTGGAATTGAACCTTGGGCTCGGGCAATCCTTTCGCCTCTGCCTCCCAAAGTACTAGTATTACAGACGTGAGTCACTGCACCCAGCCTCCCCACATATTTAAAATAAAAATTTTTTTAAAAGAACAATAGCAAAAAATCTAATGCCTGATGATTCCATACACCCCCCCCATGGAAAAATTGTTTTTTCCCTGAAACCAGCTCCTGATGCCTACAAGGTTGGGGACCACTGCCTTAAGAGACACATATAAGGAATGATCTTGGGAGTACTGTATTGATTAAGCAAAACATTAGACATAATCCAATGGGTCATCCAGAATAAAAGGAATGAACAATCATAATATATTCAAACACTGAATGTATATAACCATGAAAATATGTGAACCAGAAGGACCGAGATCATTATGGCTTGTTACTCTATGGACCTAGCTGGCAGAAATAGAGGACTCTGTGCAGCTAACTGACCCGCTCAAGGTTCAAACACAACCAGGTGGCTGTGGCTTGGTGAGAAAGTCGTCATCACTCTGAAAACTCTCATAGATGTTGTAAAAGTATCACAGAACCTCTGTTTCATCAGTGAAGACAAATAACTTCCTGTTGTTGATGCCAAAATAAAGGGTAGCCAGAAACTCCCTTTGCCCCTAACCAACACCCACCCCACAGGTTGTCAAGAAGAAACTTCTGTTTTGAGGTTTGGAAATCAACAATTCATAGGTCAACAGCCACGACCAATCAGGGCTCAGTTGTTTTAACCAATCAGAACTCAGCTGTGCCCACCAATGAAAACTAAGTGGATTTTCTCCTTCACTGGAATAAACTGACATGATCAGGAATTTTCATCATAAAACCTGAAGCCTCATTCTGTCCACTATCCTGGACATTTGTTTTACACCTAAGGGTGTGTCTACTTAGTTTGCAATCTGGTCCCTGGAAAAGAGTATCTTTCTTTTAAATTCCTTTTTCAGAGAACTTCTGATCACAGGCTGTATCTCACACTCAGTAGTGAGACATAGACAGCAGTTTTCAGAATACTTCTATTGTAATATAATTTCCATAAAGTTTAGAGAAGTGTAAAACAGTGCAATCAATACAGGTTGTGTAGAAATTCAATTCTATGTATAAGAAGTTTATAGTATCTCCATGTTAAACATTAGCGTAATGTTGGGGTTATTTCTGGAAAGGGAATGGGAACTGGGATAAGGGAGGGTTATGTGGAGTGCAAAGGTATCTGTGATATTTTCTTCCTTAAGCTGGGTGGTGGGTATAGGAGGGATAGTTATATTTTTCTTTACCTTTCTGTTTAGCCCACATGTTGTATGAAACTTTTTGGATGGGGAGATCATTGTCAATACTGCTGTCCTTCACTCCCACATCTAGTGAGTGATGCTAACCATTTTACCTCCTCTGTGGTCCCTGGATCTCACTCCTCTGCTCCATCCCTAATGCCTTAGTCCATGCCTTCATCATCTTTACCTGGACTATAGGAACTACCTCTTGCCTGCAGTCTGGACCATTTCAAATACAATCTCCACATTGCAGTTGGAGTGGTCTAACTAAAATGCACATCTTTCAGTGTCACTGTCACATACCTTCTTGCTAAAAGAATTCAACAATGGCCAAACCCAGCATGAAGAACAAGGTACAAATTCCTTAAGATAGAACACCATGCTGTCCATAATATGGTCACTGCTTTCCTCCATATTCTCATCAGCCACCATTTTCTGCCTTGAATTTTAAGTTCCAAAGATAAGCTTCTCTGGGTTTGCCCAAGCATCTTCTGGTATTATCACTGACATTCCTGCATTCTGGGACCCAACAGTTTCAGGCAAACCAGGACCTCCCTGCATGGAGCCTGAAAGGCCTGCAACCTGGGAATCCCCTCAGTTCCAGGTAAACTGGGAGAGTAGCTCCCAGACTCCCTTCTGCTGCTTCTGTGGTTGTCTCAACTCATGCTGGTTCCCCAGCTTAGAATGTCTCCCTTCCTTTCTCCTCCTACTAATTCAGGAATAATGACCCAAAGCAAACAAAAAACAAGGTATAAAATAAAGCATAATCACAAAGAAAAAGCCATGAATGTAACCCACATAACATAGACTCTGTTTCAGAAAGAATTTCCTGACTGCCTCAGACTGGATTGGTCGTCACTCCTCTGTGCTTCCTAGATAATGTGGACAAATCTCTTTCACAGCATTTAAGATGTCAGAAACATCCAACTAAAGTGTATTCTTGCCTCCTCTAGAATCTAATCAGTTTAGGAGTTTTCAGATTATTCATCTGTGTTTTCCTTGTTCCTAATAGTGCCTGAACTCAGAAGCACTCCATAAATGTCTTTAGAACCTATGAATGCATGAATGTAGCCTGTGTTTTCAACCTAAACATGGGATTTCCTGATCCTTTTTGAAAACAGCATGGCTACTGTGCCCTAGTTGAAGGACTGAAAATTACTTGAAAGAGAAGATTCTAGGTTTATCCTTTCTTCCCCTTAACAGTTTTATCTTGTCTCATTGAAACATAAAAAATAATACTTGAAGTGTGTTGTACAGTTTAGGCAGATGACTTTACAGAGATTTGAGAGTTTCATTGATTTTCTGGCAGATGATGTTTACCCTCTTCTAGGATGTGAAGACAGGGCACACAAATTTGTCTCAGTGGCTTTCCCCAAGGCTTGAATTTAAGTGATATCACGGATTCACAAAGAATGAGCTCATGAATTAGAAAGTGAAGTCACTCACCAGGCCTCACATGGTCCAGGAAGCTGGTGAGGTAGGACTAGAATTCAGCTCTACCTGACACTGCTGGAGCCTGGCTTCCTGCTTTTTGTAGCCTGCCACCTGTCTGAACGGGCCAAGGTGGAGGGGTCCCTTGAACAGGAGCAGGGAGCATAGTTGGCTGCTGCCATGGAGGCCACTTGAGGCAGGAGACTAGCCTGGATGTCTCTTGCTCCCAGACTGAGACTTCCTGAGACTTCCACTATTCAATTCCCAGCAACCAGGTCATAAGGAGAGCTGGACACCCTAAGGTTCAGTCAGAAAAGGGCTTTTTCCTCTGGTCTGCGTGGGCCTTATGGAAGATCAGTGTAAACCAAGGAGACAGCTACAGGAGCCCTGAAGGAGCCCTCACCTGGAGGAGGCCTGCAGCTGTTGCACACCAAGCAGTGTGAATCCTTCATTTGCAATAATAGACCTGATTAGGAAACTGGGCAGGAACTTTTGCCATAAAACCTGAAATCTTCATTTGTTCTCTGAAGTGCACCTTCGTTTTACACCTACAGCTACATCTCTGCAGCTTGCAAAGTAAGGGAAATAGTGAGGGAAAAAAACAGGTTTCAGAGAAATAGAAACAGGATTTTAAATAATTCTTTGGTCCAAAAAATGCATGAGTAGATATTAAATATCTTGAATCAAAATAAAACGGCTAAATTCTAATAAAATAAATTCTTAATAAACCTTTTCTGGTGAGAAATGAAATCAATTTCTGGAAATGTTTTAAATTTAAAGAATCTATGACAATATATGCAAAAAACATTCTGAGTGCATTTATACAGAAGTCAACTACAGATTTTCAATGAAAGACAGGACCTAGGAATTTGAGTACTGAGGTTAATTGAAAGGAGGACATGGGGAGCCAGCATCCCAGCTGCTCAACCTTCCCAAGGTGTTGCCTGGAAGACCTTTAAGGATAGGTAAATTTTCTTTTTGCAAGTCTGTCCATAAAGGGAGTTCTGGGTGGTCCACCTCCGTGTCCATCACAGCATCCTCCCTAAATGATAAATTGGCTAGAAATGAAGCTTTGGGATGACAGTTATTTCTCAGGGCTTGCTCATGGCTTTCTTTTGTTGATGCGGGAAGGTTTGCTGTGAAACTCCTTAGTGTCTCTTGAGAGGTATCTGTTTTTCTCTCTCCTCTTCAGATCTGTTTTTTCCTTGTTTTCTAACTCTACTATAACTTGGCCCGGTGTGTTTCCTGAATTTCGGGACTCATGTATCTCCTTAATTCTGAAAAATCGAAAGTCATTTTCTTTAATTTTTATTTTCCCACAATTTCTTCCTTTATCTTATGCATAAAGAATGCTTGTCAGGTGGACTTTTCACCCTCTCGGTCCATCCTTACACCTTTTCACTTCTCTGTCTTCTTTTTTCTTTACATTTATCTGAGAGTCATTCTGGATAATTTATTTTGATTCTGCCCTACGACATTAATTTTCAGTCCAATTGTCTCTGCTCAGTTCTGTAACATTAATTTGTGTTCCAGTAAATTTTTCACTACTAAACATTTTATTTGACTCTTATTTTGTTTTATTCTTACATTGTTTCTTATCTCCTCATTTATTTAGGCACTTTATACCATATTTTTTTTTTTTTTACTTTCCCCCTTGTGGAAAGATAGTTTAATAAGAAAAGAATGGGATTTAGGTTTAATGCAGTGATTAGCAAGAAAAGCCATATTCAAATCTTAGAAGAAGTAAGATTCCAACTGGGGAGACGAATTTAAAGAAAATGTGCTTGGGGCTTATAAATGGCTCCCTGGAGATCAGCGTGGATACAGAACCATGATGGGAGCAGTACATTTGCTGAAATTCTTTTGTGTGGTCTGAGTGAGAGGTGATCGGGAATGAGGCTTGCCGGGTAGAGCAGGGCAATTGCATGCAAACTTAGCTGGAGTGACTGTCAGAAGTAAGGGGGATTCCCCCTATTCTCTAATGCTTTAAAACAAACAAAAAAAAACCTAGGGAAGATTTTTCAGGCTTGGTTAAAGTAGATAAAAATTCTTTTGGAGAAAAAGATAGAAGTGGAATCCTAATAGCTCCTGAAGGATGATGATTATTTGATTAACAAATCCTCAGGAATATCATTTCCTGGCCTAGATGAACTTGGGAGAACCATCCAGGTCACTTGGCTCCGTTGGACATAGTGAAGGTAGGCAGAAAACATGATGGTATAGAGTTAGGCCCCAAATCTGACTGGGGTTTTCTGGAGGCACGAATGGGACTCCCAAGACCTGGCTGCTGGGAAATATGGAATGTGCCTTCCAGCTGTGGTTTTCTAGGCCTTCCATGGGCCTAGACAGACAAGCCATGTTATTGCAGGGGGGGAGGGGACCCTTCTCCTGACCTAAACTCACATGAAGGTGAGGAAGACAGTCTACCCCTTTGAATGCATAAAGGAGGGAGTCCTCACTGAGAAATACAGACCTACTATTTCTGGGTAGTTTTTCTTTCTGTTATAACATACAGTAATGCACGAAAGGTGTCCTTGGAATGGTTTTCCTCATTGGCAGAGATGTTACTCCTATTCTTTAGCTACCATTTGTTGAATGCTTCCAGTGTGCCAGGCTGGTCCGTGATTTTTTTTTTTTTTTTTTATAATCAGTATTTTTTATTATCGTTTTGTAGGGTACAGTTAAGGGTTAGGTGTACAATTACGTTTCATTCAGGCACCCTATTGATAAGAGGTGTTTTCCCAGTCCCCGATAGATATTAGCTACTGTTAATCCCATCCCCCCCCATAATTTCCCAGTACCATCAGTCATTTTCTTATAGTATACATTGGATGTTCAAGGTCCATTATATGAGTGAAAACATGTGATATTCTGATCTTTGTTTCTGTGAGAGGTCACTCAGTATTATAGACTCTAGTTCCATCCAGGTAGCTGCGAAATCCATGATTTTGTTCTTTTTCATGGCTGCGTAGTATTCCATCGTGTATATGTACCACATTTTTTAATCCAGTCCTCTTTTTATGGGCAGCATGGTTGTTTCCAGGGTTTTTGCTATTGTGAATAACGCTGCGATAAACATACGTGTACAGGTATCTTTTTTATAGAGGGTTTGTGTTCTTCAGGGGATATTTCCCCGTAGGGGGGTTGCAGAGTCATAAGGAAGGTCAATATTTAGAGCTTTCAGGAATCGCCACACTGCTTTCCACAGGGTTGCACTAGCTTACACTCCCCCCAACAGTGTAGAAGTGTTCCCTTTTCAACACAGCCTCTCCCAGCTGTTATTTTTTTAGTTGTTGATAATTGCCATTCTGACTGGAGTTAGGTGATATCTCAGTGTGGTTTTGATTTGCATCTCCCTGATGATTAGTGAGGTTGAGCATTTCTTCATGTGTTTGTTGGCTGCTCGAATGTCTTCTTTTGTGAAGTGTCTGTTCATATCTTTTGCCCATTTTATAATGGGGTTGCTTGTTTTCTTCTTTTCAGTACGTTTCAGTTCCTTGTAGATCCAGGATGTTAAGCCTTTGTCAGACCTAGAGTTGGCAAATACTTTTTCCCAGTCTGTAGGCTGTCTCCCCACTCTCTTGATGGTTTCTTTGGCTTTGCAGAAGCTTGTCAGTTTAATAAGGTCCCATTTGTCTATCTTTTCTCTTAAGTCCTGTGGGTATCGGGTTTTGTACAGGGAAATTTGGGTGCCCGTTCCGATTTCCATGAGAGTATTTCCTTCCTTTTTTAATGTTCTTATGGGTTTTAGGTTTTACATTTAGGTCTCT
>JAPVLO010003268.1:0-23884 GCA_027257055.1 Cephalopachus bancanus
TGAGATGAATTGAAGGTTAAAAAAATGTATTAGGCCAGGTGTGGTGGTTCAGTCCTGTAATCCCAGAATATTGGGAGGCTGAGGTGAGAGGATTGCCTGAGTCCATGGGTTCCAGACGATCCTGGGCAACACGGGCCTTGTCTCTACAATAAATCAGAAAATTAGCCTGGTGTGGTAGTGCAGGCCTGTAGTTCCAGCTACTCTGAAGACTGAGGCGGAAGGATCACCTGATCCCAGCAGGTCAATGCTGGAGTTGCAGTGAGCATGCCACTGTATTCCAGCCTGGGCGTCAGAGTGAGACTCTAACTCAAAAAAATTAAAACAAAAACAAATAAATAAGTAAATTGAGGGTTTAAGCTAGTTGTAAAAAGGACTATGGCAAATTAATCTTATGTAAACAGGAATTTTGTGTATGATCAAGTTAGTTAAAATTTCAAGAGGACCATTTAACTTTTCTATAAATTAAACACACTGATGTTGGGTCAGAATCTAGGCCCCCATGTTTGAATAACAATGTTTTTTAAAAGCATTGAGCTATTTTTAAATAAAAAGCTGTGGAGGGTCACGAAAGGTTTATAAAATTCTTACCTTATAGCTAAATTAATGAAAATTATATTTGTTTATAAGATTTCATTAATATTGGCTTTGATGCTAATAATACATTCATGTAAAGGTTTAATTTTCTCTTTTGAACAAGATATTTATGTAATTTCAAGTGATAATGAAAGGCTTTTGTTTACCTTTTGTGAAAATATAAAAACATAGGTGTCTTTCTTCATTTTCATTGTTTTAAAAAATCAATCTCCTCTAGCAAAGGATAAAGATCAAGTTGTCAGCAGTTTAGTTTCTCCTGACTTATAGATGACCACCGTCTCACTATGTCCTCACCTACTCTTTTCTCATTCTGTGTTGTCTGTGTCCTAATATCCCTCTTGATAAGGGATTCTTACTTATCTTCTGTAAGGCTTTATCTACATATACAGTCACATTGAGATTTAGGGCTTCAACATGAGGTTGTGGTGAATATCATTCAATAACAGTAAATAATGTATTTTTTTATAGGTGAGACTGAGTTGGAGTTGGAAAGATATATAAGTGTGAAAAGTAGATTTTTGTGACTGCAATATTTTATATATTTTGACATTTGGACACATTTTTTAAACATCATAAGTATATATAACATAAAATTTGCCATTTAAATAATTTTTACATGTACAATTCAGTGGTGTTAAGTACATTTGTAATGTGATACAATGCTAGGCATGGTGACCTTGCCTCTGTATTTCTAATTACCCAGGAGGCTGAGGCAGCAGGATTACTTGAACCTAGGAATTTAAGGCTGCAGTGAGCTATGATTGTGCCACTGCATTCCGGCGTGGATGACAGAGCAAGATCTTATTTGCTTTAAAAAAAAAGAAGGAAAGAAAGAAAAGAGGCGATACAATCATAACCACTGTCCACTTCTACAATTTTCTCAACATTCCAAACAGAACTCTGTGCCTTAAAAAAAATTTTTTTTTTGAATTGGAGTCTCACTGTGCTGCCTAGACTGGAGTACAGTGGCATGCTCACATCCACCACAGCCTCGACCTCTTGAGCTCAGGCAGTCCTTCTGCCTCAGCCTTCTAAGTAGCTGGAACTACAGGCATGCGCTACCATGCCCGGCTAAGTTTTTGATTTATTGTAGAGTCAAGGTCTCAACAAGTTGCCCAGGCTGGTCTTGAACCCCTGGACTAAGGCAATTATCTCAACTCGGCCTCCCAAAGTGCTGGGATTGTAGGCATAAGTCATTGCACCTTGCTGTCCTTTAAACTTTTACTCCTCATCCCCACTCCTCCAGTAGAAAATGGAGGGATTCGTTAACTGAAGGAGGGAGAAGAGCCCAGGGTCCAGGAGTCCAGAATAATGCAGGGAGCAGAAGAGAGAAACTTTCCTGGTGGCTCTTTGGAGATGCTGCTTGAACAGGTCAGAATTTTCTTTATCTATGTTTTTAATCCTTGAAGGACCATGTTGATGCTGGCTGCACAGTGTGGGATGCAGTGTCAATAAGTCCCATGACAGTATGCCCTGTGGTTCCATCTTTCTTATGCACATTGTGTCAGGTTCAAGTACTGAGAGCCTGAGGCTTTAATTGGGGTAGTGGACACATGATACACCTCTATCCCTGTGCATTCCCTTCAACATCTGTTTTAAATATCCTCCAGAGAACTCACAAATGTCCTGTTTTCAGCCCAATTTCTTCCTAGTGATCAAGGGCAATTTTATCAATAGAACATGAAATCGCCATGTTAAAATGCTAAGACAAGTTGAAATCTGTGGTAAAAAATGAGATTATGCCTGGTATAATATATTCAGTACTGTTAATATTGATTGCGTTCTACCTTGTTTCTTGAATAAGGTATGAGTTTGGACTTTGAACCCTAGATTATATGTCTTTGAAAAAAAATTTTTTCTGCTCATTTGGTAGCACTCTCTCATGATGCCACATAGCTTGGACTTATGTTTGAATGAAGATGCTTGAATGTTTGATCACTGGAGATGTGTGTGTCTGTGTGTGTGTGCACACGTGTGTGTAGTTATATATGTGTGTATATATATATATATATAAATATATGAGGTATGGAGAAAAAGTAGAAATAATGAGATGACCTGCCTCTTGTGCATAGATAGCAGGAGGTAAAAGCAGTGACCGTGTGCCCTCAGTGTCCTTTCATTTAACCACAGATGACCTTCTCATCCAGTAATTGAACTTGCGAGAAATCCAGGCCAGGGTGAAGCTACCTCTAGAATTGAATGGCCTCAGTCATCAGTTTTGGTAGAGATCCCCTCTTCCCTAATTTTCTCTTATTCTCTACCAAAATAATTTTCTGGGTCAAGTTTCAAGTTTCTTCATGCACATTTTTTCTCACTGTGTGATTGTTTCCTCTATTCCTGCCTGCACATCAGGCCAAGACAAAAACTCCTTGAGGGTGGTGATGAAACAGAAAGCAAAGGTGTGATTCAGGTCCCAGTGCTCCTGTGGCTGCTGAGGCTCAGGTGCAGAAAAGTCATACCTCAGGGAGGACCATATTTGCCCAAGTATGCTCGAGCCAGTAGAGTGTGTAGCTTTTACCAGAATCCTGCTCTCTCAGGAGCAGTCCCACAGTGCTACCTGCTGGCCTCAGATTGCAGGTCATCTAACTCCTCTGGCATAACTCTACTCTCTGGGAATGGTGTCTTGATATTGCTGATGTCACTACCCTGGGCAGTTGAATGCGTAGGTTACCTCTGTGGTGTTTGGGATGGAGACATTTCACTTTTGATCTCCAAGATGTCAAATACAAACAGCATTGTACAGTCCTTATGTTACCATATATTTCATCATAGCTCTGACATTTGAGTCTGATTCAGCCAGGTTCCTAGGGTCATTATCAAGGGCCATCTAAAACCAAGTTTAAGGCTTGAAATTCCCCAGATTAGCCCACTGGTTCATGCCTGTTAAAAATTTTACATATTGAATTCCAGGAAGATGGCGCCCAGGCAGTTTGGTCCATGAAACCCTCCATGAAAGAGAACACGCATACATAAATACTCTCACTCTCCCCCAGGGGCTGCAGATCCTATTGTTGGCAACCCGCTCTTCACATGCTGCTTGGCTGCCTTCTCAGCTGCCCCAGTCACTGCCTCAACTGCAGCAGCCGGCGATCCTGCTGCCACCACCCTGCTCCTTCCTGAGGTGATCCACAGCTCCAGGTCCATGAAGTCCCCACATAAGTGCTGCACTACAACCGCCATTGCCACTGCCACTGCCATGCCCCACCCCTCACCCAGAGCCAGGCTTGTGGAGTTCCTCCCATGCTCCGTGAAGCAGAGGCAGGCACCACCACTACCTTTGCCTGCTCTCTCTCACCCTGGGCAGCCTCCGCCTTCTGCCCAGCCCCTCCTGCATCACCTGGCAGTCTCCAGCTGCAGCAGAAAAAGAGGTCAGCTTCCACCTACTGGGCCCACCTCCCAGACTGGGATCCAAGCTAACAACATCAAAATGAGAAGGACAGAAACTGCTCCCCTAGGCTAAATAGACACAGGCCAGATCTGAGTGGTAGATGTAGCAGGGAGTCCAGATCTGAACCACCCTCCACAGCAGGCCAGGACAACTGACCCTAATTGTGAACAAATCTACCAGCCTGATTAGACAGCTAGAAATCAGAGCTGAAACGACATTGGACTTAAAGGAAAAATTTCAGGGTGTGCTTTGTTCCTGTTTTAATTTTTTAAAATTCTTTGTCCGTTTTTCTTACCCATCTTGTTTTCCCTCTCTTCTTACTTTTATCAATAACAATTTCATACTTGCTTTGGTTCTGTTAGTTTACTGGTTTTATTTTATTCTATTTTTTTTATCTTTAGATCCCATATTGAATAGCAGAATAGGACACAATGAGAAGGTTGTTTAGCTTGTATGTTTGCATGAATGTATGTTTTAGTTTTCTTATATGATTGTTGATTTGTTTGTTGTTGTTGCTGTTTTCTTTTTACTTGTATCAGGCTCTGTGTCTCTTTTCATTTGTTAGTAGATATGTTTGTCTGTTATCCCTCTTACTCCTCTTCCTCTCCACCTCCCTCTTCCCCCCACTCCCTGCTCCACTCTATTCCTTGTTTTTACCTCATTTTGCTTTCAGAGAGTAAACCTATAACCCCACTGCATGGGCAGACTTCAAGGCAGTGGAAAGTGGGTTCCAGATTATCCATAAACCTCTCGGTGGATACTGGGATCTGCAAATAGATTTTGAATCTCAGCACACCCCTTAATTATTCAAAACTGCAAAAAGCATCACCCCCAACCTACAGTACAGCTCCAGAATAGGAAAGCCCAGAGGATATGCATAAGTAAGAATCAAAGATTGAACAAACAGAAGTAAAAGAAACCCCTCGACCACAGAACAACAGAATGAAAGAAGACTGGGGTGGGGGGGGGGGAATGGGAAAAGGAAAAAGTGGAGAGGAAAACCTACACAAATGAAGAAAAACCAAAAAAAAAAAAAAAATACAGGTCTCACACAGACCCCTGGGAGGTCAGACACTGAGAAAATAGATTTAGGAACACAAAAGTCAGGAGCCCCCAGAATGACTGGACACATACAACAAACTCAGATATCAAGACACTAACAAAGAGAATAAAAAGAACTGAGGAGAGACAAGAGGAAAAAAAGAAGGAGCTGATAACTGAAACAACAATAGTAAAGAATACTGTGATTGAAATAAATAACAAACTAATAAACATGGAAAGCCGAATTAGACAAGCAGAAGAAAGAATCTCAGGGCATGAAGACCAAAATACATAACTAACCCATCCCGTCAAAAACATAGAAAAGAAGCTTAAAAAGACAGAACAAAACCTTCAAGAGATGAACGATTACTTCAAGAGACTGAACCTAAGAGTAATTGGACTTCCTGAGGCAGAGAGAGAGAGAGAGAGAGAGAGAGAGAGAGAGAGAGAGAGAGAGAGAGACCACACTGGAACAAACATTTCATGATATTATTCAAGAAAATTTCCCTCATCTCATCAGTGATGCAAAAATTCAAACACAAAAGATTCAGAGAACCCCTGCAAGACAACAATGGAGAAAACCAACTCCCAGACACATAATAATTTGCCTAAACAAAGTAGGTATAAAAGAAAAACCCTAAAGGCAGTAAGAGAAAAAGGTCAAACTAACTACCAGTGAAGACCAATTAGAATAGCAGCAGATTTATCTACAGAAACCCTTCAGGCTTCGAGAGCTTGGAGCCCAATCTTCAAAGTTCTCAAAGATAAACAATTTCAACCAAGAATAACCTACTCAGCCAAGCTAAACTTCATCAGTGAGGGAGAATTAAAATCTTTCCCAGACATCCAATCCCTAAGAACTTGTGCTGCCTCCAGACCAGCTTACAAGAAACACTTCAGAAAGTATTAAATACATAAGAAAAGGAGAAAATAACGACAATGTTCTTCACAAGAATACAGGAAAAAGATGGAAAACATACATGAATCAACCCAAAATGCAAAGGAAAGAGAGCAAATAAACAGGAACAACAACTCTAAAAGAATCCCATGATAGGGATATACTCCTACATTTCAATATTTAGCCTGATTGTGAATGGACTAAATGCACCCCTGAAAAGACACAGACTGGTGGACTGGATAAGAAATCATAATCCCATTATTTACTGCATCTAGAAGACTCATCTCACTACAAGGGACGCACATAGACTCAGGTTAAAGGATGGAAAATGAGTTTCCAGGCCAGTGGATCACAAAAAAAGGCAGGAGTTGCAATGCAATATCAGACAAAACAACCATTAAGCTGTCAAAAATTTAAAACAATGCAAAAACACACTACACAATGATAAAAGTTTCAACCCATCAATAAAAAATAGCCATCTCAAACATATATGCACCCAACACAAGAGTACCAGCATTTATAAAACTACTAAATAAAGTAAAAAAAGATATTGACTCTAACACTATTATAGCAGGGGACTTAAATACACCACTGTCAGCCCTAGATAGATCATCAAGGCAAAAAATCAACAAGGACATTCAGAATCTAAACTTGACACTTGACCAAATGGACTTAGTGGATACCTTCAGATTATTCCACCCAGCAACCACAGAATACACATTCTACTCATCACCACATGGTACAAACTCCAAGATTGATCACATCCTTGGTCATAAATCAAGCATAAACAAATTCCATAAGGTTGTAATGTTGCCATGCACAGTCTCAGACCACAGTGGAAGAAAATAAATACCAAAACCAACAACATTTCCCCAAAGCCCACAAAGACATGGACACTAAACAGCATGATGCTGAACAACGACTGGGTCAACACTAAAATCAAAGAAGAAATTGAAAGATTCCAGGAAACAAATGAAAATGAAGAAACCTCGGATCAAATCCTCTGGGATGCCATGAAATCAGTTTTAAGAGGGAAATTTATATCTCTACGAGCACACATCAAGAAAATGGAAAGAGCACAAGTGGAGAGCCTAACAAATAACCTAAGGGAGATAGAAAGAGAAGACTACAAAAATCCCAACTTTAGCAGGAGAATCCAAATCACAAAAATAAGAGGTCAAATACAGGAAATAGAAGACAAAAATGTGAAGCAAACATCAACAAAACAAAAAGCTGGTTCTTGGAAAGAATTAGCAAGACTGATGGGCCCTAGCCAGAATGACCAAGAAAAAGAGAGGAACGCCCTAATAAATGCAATCAGAAATACAAAAGTAAAATCACAACTCATCCTGAACAAATATAAAGGATTATCAGGGATTATTATGCACACTTACATGGAAACAAACTTGATAACCTAGATGAAATTGAGGACTTTCTGAGATCACACAACCTCCCCATGTTAAAACAAGAAGACATCGAGACACCTAATAGACCAATAACAACCCAGGAAATTGACTCTGTCATATGGAAGCTACCTAAAAAAAGCACGCTGGAAAGAATGGCTTTCCAGCGGAATTCCACAAAATGTAAGGAGGAGCTGATACCAGTCCTATTGAAAATATTACAGGCAGTTGAGAAAGATGGAATTCTCCCCAAATCATTTTGCGAAACTAACATCACACTGATAACCAAACCGGGTAAGAGCCAACAAAGAAAGAGAACTGCAGGCCAATATCCCCTATGAACATACATACAAAAATTCTCAACAAGATTCTAGCAAATCAGATACAAAAACACATCTCAACAATCATACAACATGACCAAGTAGTCTTCATCCCCAGGAGGCAGGGCTGGTTCAACATTCGTAAGACCATAAATATCACTAAATACATCAACAGATATAAAAAGAACCACATGATTATCTCATTAGATGCAGAAAAAGCTTTTGATAAAATCCAGCATCCCTTCCTGATAAAAAACCTTAAACACCTAAATATTGAAGGAACATACCTCAAAATAGTAAGCACCATCTATGACAAACCCCAGTTAACATATTGCTAAATGGACAGAAATTAGAAACATTTTCCCTGAAAACTGGAACAAGACAAGGCTGCTGACTCTTACCCCTCTTGTTCAATATTGTGATGGAAGTCCTAGCTTGGGCAATTAGACAAGAGAAGGAAATCAGGGGTATCCAAATAGGAAAAGAAGAAGTTAATTTATCCCTCTTTGCCTATGATATAATCCTACACCTTGAAAATCCAAGAGAATCTGTCAATAATCTTCTTGCACTGATAAAGGACTTTGGCAAAGTCTCAGGGTACAAAATAGATGTGCAAAAGACAGGTGCATCCCTATATACCAACAACAAGCAGGCAGAGATCCAAATAAAAAGCACAATCCCATTCACAATATTCACTAAAAAAATGAAATACCTCGGCATCTTCCTAACCAGAGAAATGAAAGAACTTTACAATCAGAATTGTATAACATTGCTCAAAGAAATCCAACAAGACTCAAACAAATGGAAAAATATTCCATGCTCATGGATAGGAAGAATCAACATTGTTAAGATGTCCATCCTACCAAAGGAAATCTACAGATTCAAGCAATACCCATTAAGTTACCAACATCAATCTTCTCAGACCTGGAAATGACAATACAGAAATTCATATGGAAACATAAACGAACATGAATAGCCAAAACGATCCTTAGCAAAAAAACAAAGCAAGAGGTATCACACTTCCAGACTTCAAACTTTACTGTAAGTCTACAGTAATCAAAACTGCCTGGTATTGGTACAGGAACAGGCACATAGACCAAGGGAACAGGATAGAGATTCCAGAAGAAAAGCCTCAATTCTTCAACCAACTCATCTTTGACAAAGTCTCCAACAACAACCACTGGGGAGAGGAGAACCTGTTCAGTAAATTGTGCTGGTAAAACTGGCTGACCACATGCAGAAGATTGAAACAGGACCCCTATCTATCACCATACACAAAAATCACTCTAAATGGATCAAAAACCTAAACGCAAAACCTCAAACTATAAGAAATTTAGAAAGCGCAGGAGATACCCTTATGGATATTGGAACTGGAAACCAATTCCCATTCAAAACCTAAAGACCAATACCTTAAGAAATAAGAGACAGGCGGGCTAGGTGGCTCAGCCTGTAATCCCGCGCCTTTGGGAGGCTGAGGTGAGTGGATTGCCTGAGCCTGCGGGTTTGAGACCCACCTGGGCAGCAAGACCTCATCTCTACAATAAATCAAAAAATCAGCTGGGCGTGGTAGCGCATGCCTGCAATTCCAGAACTCGGAAGGCTGAGGTGGAAGGATCGCCAGAGCCCAGAAGGTCGAGGCTGCGGTGGCCGGGAGCGGCCACTGCACTCCAGTCTGGGCGACAGAGTGAGACTCCAACTCAAAAAAAAAAAAAAAAAAAAGAAATAAGAGACAAGTGGGACCTCATCAAATTAACGAGCTTAAGCAAAGCCAAAGAAACCATAAAGAGAGATGGGAGATAACCCACACAATGGGAAAAAATATTTGCCAACTCCTTATCCGACAAAGGCCTAACATCTAGGATGTACAAGGAACTCAAATGCACTGAAAGGAAAACAAAACAAAACAAAACAAACAGTCCCTTTAAAAAGTGGCCAAAAGACATGAATGGATACTTCTCAAAAGAAAAGATACGGGCAGCCAACAGACACATGAAAAAGTGTTCAGCCTCACTCATCTTCAGAGAAATGCAAATCAAAACCACATTGCGATACCACCTAACTCCTGTAAGAATGGCCATCATTAGTACAACAAACAACAATAGGTGCTGGCGAAGATGTGGAGACCCAGGAATGCTTCTGCACTGCTGATGGGAATGCAGACAAGTAGAACCTCTTTGGAAGACAGTGTGGTGATTTCTGAAAGAACTAGAAATTGACCTTCCATATGACCCAGCAATTCCCCTATTGAGAATACACCCAAAGGAAATCAAATTATTCTACAAAAAAGATACCTGCACACTTATGTTTGTTGCAGCTCTATTCACAATAGCAAAAACATGAAACCAACCATGCTGCCCATCGAAAGCTGGACTGCATTAAAAAAACGTGGTACATATACACAATGGAATATTATGCAGCCATAAAGAAGGACAAATATATGAATTTTGCAGCAACCTAGTTGGATTTGGAGTTGATCATACTCAGTGATTTGTCACAGAAACATAAAACATGTTCTCACTCATAAGGTGACCTTGAATAATTAAAATGCTATTAGAAAGCAATTGGCAGTAGTGGGAAACTCTCAGGAGGGGGATGGGATTGGCAATTGAGGGAAACTGCTAGGGGAGGTAGGGCATACCTCATCAACAAGGGCACCTGCATGATCAATGTTTATATACCTAACTCTGAAATGCACCCCACATCTTTATAATAAAAATTAAAAAAAAAATAAAATGGTTCTGCTCACCCTTAACAGTAACAACAACAAAATACTTCTCAGGCCAGGTGCCGTGGCTCATGTCTATTATCCCAGCACTATATGAGGCCAAGGTAAGAGGATTGCCTGACAACTTGGTGAGACCTCATTTCTACAATAAATTAAAAAATTAGCCATGCTTGGTGGTAGCTGTAGTTCCAGCTACTTGGAAGGCTGAGGCAGAAGAATCACCTGAGCCCAGCAGGTCGAGGTTGCGGTGGCCATGAGCATGCCATTGCACTCCAGCCTGGGCAACAGAGTGAGACTCTAACTCAAAAAAATTTTTTTATGTCATGCATTTATTGTTATTCTTATTTTTAATAGTTGTTGTTGTAAGGATTTACTGTTAGCTTCCTCAACTCTCATGAAACATTCTCTGGCATTTGAATTCTGTCTTTGTTGGGGGAATACAATGCTGTCAGGAAAAACTATTTTCTACTCTTGCTTTCCATCTGGGTTTAATTTTCCCTTCATCGTTAGCCTGGGGATTCATTATTTTATTGTGATGTTCTGATATCATTGAGAGTGGTGAGTCTATTTTAAAAATTGTTCTGGACATGGGGATTGTAATGCGGCATCTCCAAATATGAAAGGGCTTGCAGGTAAGGTTCTTCAGTATTCCAAAGAGTCTCTTGGATGGCCATAGGTAAGATATTGGTTTATTAAAATTTACAGGAGACATCCATAATGACCTGGTTGGTGATGAAAGAATCAGTGCCTTGGTTAGTACAGCAAACAGTTTTAAAATCAATCAAGTTAATTATTCAAATTCCCATAGAGTGTTTACAATTACAGTGATTAAGAGTGATGACTGCGTTATCTTTAGGTTATTTGGTAACCTGTATCTTGTGACAGGGCAACTGCATCCCATAACTTATTACTGGCAATATGCACATCTAGAAGAGACTGGCCTTGGTCAGAGGCTGCTCCCTGGAGGGAGGCAGATTTTGGGAAAAGGGAGCAATGTCCAGATAACTACATCACAGGGATTGATAAAAAAGACTATAAACTATAAATGGACTCTTCTTTTGGGAGATTCTTTCTAATCTTTTCGGTAAGAAGCCCACATGGCTTGTTCTCTCTACCACACACATTGAGTCCTGATCATGTTTATTTCGTAAATGCTCCATGAATTGACACTGAAGAAAAGCAGGACTTTTGGGAAATGTTCCTGTAATATAAGAGCCATCTGTCATAGTGGAGGTTATGACCACAGGTTCTAGGCCCAACAGGACTGAGGTGTCTCCAATGTCATTCTAAGCAAACAATAAAAAACAAACACAAATCAGAAGTGACAGAACAAGAAGAATACTGAGTATTTGAGGGATTAAACAGGGGGAAGTGAGGATGTGTTGGTTACAAGAGTCATCTCGGGAACCATGGGGAAGTTTCATGCTGAACCTAAAACTTCAGAATATCCACAAGGTTGCAACCTGAGGAGAAAGACAGAACCCATCTCTCCCAGGAGAGCTCAGGGAATGACCAGAAAACCTAGGCTAGGAGGAGGGCACCTCTACATGCCAGGCAGAAGGCACCTGGGTCTCTGGGTCTCACAAGCTGGATTCTGGCTTCTGGTCATCCCTACCTCACTCACACCTGCCATGTGTGGTATATGCTTCTAGAAAGAAGTTGATAGTGCTGGCATTGGGAGATTGGTAATAAAAGGAATTATTTTCACTAAAGCCATGCTCTGGTTTTAGTATTACAAGTGATAAAGAAAAATACAGCATGTGCTGGTGGTGGCGGCAGGTAAAGATGGAAAGGGATGGGTCAGGCAGGAAGTGGGGAAGGTGAGGGGAGATCTTTAACTCACTTGTCCATAGTGGGATTAAGGTTATAGACAGCTGAGTGAGAGGGATGGTCAGCTTAACCCACTGGCTGGAACCCAGAGGTAGTCAAGGAGGTCGTGATGACAAACAGGGCTAGATAATAAGGTTTGCACACCTCAAAGGTGGTCACTGGTGCCCTAGATCACAAAATTAGGAGCTTTCTCAGGAGGTCTTAGTACCTGTTGCCATGATAATGCCCAATATCTCTATTCTCCATGCAGGAGAAGGTGACCTCGAAATCTGGGCCACCTTGAGAATGTCAGAGGGAGGATTCACTTAAAGCAAATATTGGGGAGTTTTTATACATGGATATTACACAGACCCACCACAAGACCCTGACTTGGTGAAAAACTCCAATGAGCCTGTCTCCAAAAGCAGCCTGAGGATTTACTCAGTCATAGGGGAGCCTTTCCTTCATTATCTCAGGTCCCAAAAACAGGATTTCAGGTCTTAGGCCCATAGTTACCCCCACACCGGACGCCCTTTGCTGATGTTGCAGCTGGAAATGCAGGTGCCTATTACGGGACCAGGCCAGATCTGTCTCTGAAATTCCTCCCTGATCTGTGTCCTCACTCAGCATTTCACATATTAATGCCTCCTGCTTGGGACATAGGGAGTCTCAGACAGCCTTCAGCATGGGTGACAGGGGAGGGAAGGGAAGGTCTCTATTCTGATCCTTTGAAGATCAGAGACCTTACTGCAGGGAACTGTCCACTTGCTTCTAGAAAAGTCTCATTCTGTTTCTGTCAAGAGAAAAAGCCCAGTTCCACACACTCTGGCTTTAGGATATATGACTAATCAGGTAGCATTCACTTTCAACATAAAGTTTTTTGTTTGGCTTTGTTTTGTTTTTGGTATTCCTGAGACTTCAAAACCATTGAATGGAAAATTGACTGAACATTTTAGAACCAGGAAATACTTCCATATATAGTTTGTGTATTGGCAAGTTATTTTGACATTTGAATCTGGGTCACAAAACAAGACCCAGAGCATAGGGATGTTTTTTGTGTCAATTCCCGTCTGCCTGTGCAACTGTGAGAAGCACTGCTGTGCTAGATAATACAGTAATAGTCAGTCTCATCCTCCGATTGGAGCCCAGAAATGTCCAGAATCCATGCATTGGCTGAGGCATCTTTGGATCCAGAGAAATGGCTGGGAATCCCCAATCCCTCTTCTTTATTTGAGCTGAGTAATATTACAGGAGACATTGGGGAGAGCTCCCTGGCTTCTGCCGGTACCAGGATATTCCAAAGCCAGGAACACTGAAGCCACTGCTCAGGGTACAGGTAAGTCTGGCTGATTCTCCAGCAGATGCAGAGAGGTGGGGCAGCTGAGTCAGCACAGGCTGGGAGAGGCAACCTGCAAACACAGACACTCATGGGTGATGGGGAAGGGACCAGGTATCTCAGAGATCTTTGCCAAAAATTCCAGACTCAGGCTTGAGACTATGTCTGGTCTCTGAGACTTGTACCTATCTCAGAAGTGAGAGAGAAGCACAAGGAGAAGAGGAGTCCTGGCCATTGTGGACATATCCTCTGATCCCCACAGAGGGACTGGGCTGCCCCAGGCTTCTTTTGCTTCCCATCCTCCACAGAGGTGGGACTGCTAATGCAAATGTGTTTTCATCCTGTGACTTCCCAGCCCCTCCAGGAGCACTAAGACTGGAGTTTAGCTTAAAATACAAACTGAGGAAGAGGAGGGTTTGCTTCCCTTTGGGAAGACACTGGGATGAAGTACCTGCTAAAGACTAGTTAAAGTTCCCTGCTCTGGGGACTCTGCCAGTCCAGAGAGGGCACAGCAGCTGAGACACCAGTGGTGTGCACAGGATCCAGGCTCTTGAGGGGAATTACTTTTACTGAGCAGCTATGTAGGGCCCACAGAGCAGTCTGCCAGGACCCCTACTGGTTCCAGGATATACACCTCCCTGTTGCCCAGAGACCTGAGTGCAGCTGGTCTCTGCAGCTCAGTAGTCACTGTCTCTGTTCACCAGTCCATGGTCTGATTTCTAGTTACTGTTTTCCCATGGTGTGCATGCCACTGTGATTTTTCACTCCCAGAAATAGTCTTGGTCCATGTGATGTGCAAGGATATACACATATAATTCTTATGCTATTGGCACCTCACAGTACATTCTTGAAACCTATCTGCCCACACGTACCCTCAACGAAGGCATCACAGAGAAGGGATCAGCTGAGCTGATTTGAAGGGCATGTTCAGGATGACAGTGAAAAGTGACAACTTTTCAAGAAAAATAAATGCCCTGTGGCATGTTAAAAGGCAGCACTTCAGGAAAATTTGTAAAATATATACAATGGTTTTAGAAGCTTTATAGATTTGTCTCAATTTTGTGATATTGGCCTCTCCATTCAAGGCATTCAGAGAGGCCCTCCTTATTCAGGTGTGGCACATCACTTCCTGGATTAAACTCCTACAGTGACTCTTCATTGTTTCCATAAAATTTGAACCTCATAGCCATCCACAACAGGCCTTTGACACTGTGGCCCCTGCCCCCCCAGCCCAGTTTACAGCCCCTCCCCTAGCTCTTGAGCTCCAGCCTCTCTCACTTCCTGTCCTGAGCTCTTGTCCCTCCCACAGCCTCCAAACCAGCTCCTCCTCTGCCTGTTGGGAGAAGATGGGCTTATGTCTTACAGGCAGGGCATTTGCCTCTCATCACAGTAAGGGATATTTTTTCTTTTTTAAAAACATTTTAACTGGGTAAATTTCATTTTATTTTTTTATATATTTTTAAATTTTTATTATAAAGATGTGGGGTAGTTTTCATGGAAACTTATGAGTTATGTAGACGTATAGAAGTGTCTAGTGAACCCATGCACTCACTGGACAGCTTTGCCCATTGTCAACATGACTCATCTTCTTTAATCTTTCTTTTTTTTTCCTTCTTCAAGTTGGAATCTCACTCTGTCACCCAGGCTGGAGTGCAGCAGGTGACAGAGTGAGATGGTTTGAAAGGCATGTTCAGGATGATAGTGAAAAGTGACAGCCACCCCAGCATTGAACTGGTGGGCTCTGACGATCCTTCTGCCTCAGCCTTCCAAGTAGCCAGACTACAGGTGCACAGTACCACACCTGGCTAATTTTTTATTTATTGTAGAGATGAGGTCTAGCCAAGTTGTCCTGGATGGTCTTGAACTCGTCAGCTCTGGCAATCCACTCACCTTAGCCTCCCAAAGTGCTGGGATTATAGGCTCAGCCACAGAACTCGTCTTTCTTTTACCTTTCATCCCTCTTTACACATCATCTTATTCCCTCAGTTGATGAACTTACAATAAATCACACACAGAGTCAGATCATCAGTATATAAATTAGCAACTACACACCTTGTTAGTGTTCCATAGTTCTTGTGCGTTAATACAACACATTCCAAGATGCTTGTATAAATCAATTTGTATTTTAATCTCCCATTTAAAAATCTAACTTAATTATACTAATTATAAAAGTGAAGAAAGCACAATGAGTCCTAAGAGTTGCGTGTGCAGGACTCACAGCCCTGCATAATGTGTCAGAATAAAGTCCAGATGGAAACTTACAGTTGGTCAGTTATCGGTTTCCTTTATCCACTTCTCCCAGTGCAGAAATATCTCTCCTCTGGATAAGGAGCTCACAGATCCATCATTATTTCTTTAAGAATTTTTCCATGAAAGACCACTTGTGGGCTTTAACTGATGAGTAAAATATTTGAGCTTTATTAGCCATATGGTGGACTTGAAGCTCTGTAACTAACATTTTATTGATGAAGATCTGTATCTTTTAAATTATTTCTTTATTTTTTGTTTTAAAGATGTGGGGTACAATTCTGGATTAGGTATACAAGTGGTCACTGTACAGGTAAAGTTTGAGCCTCCCTTTTGAAAGAGGTACCAGTAAGATTCCACGCCCGGTCTGAACCAAGAGATTTATTAAAGGGGCAGCTACATGAAGGGACTTAACCGAGGAAGGGCAAGAGAGAGAAAGAGAAAGAGAGACCGAGAGAGAAAGAGAGTAAGTGAGTAAGAGTGTGGCAGGGACAGAAAGAGAAAGAGAGAGAGAGAGAGAGAGAGAGAGAGAGAGAGAGAGAGAGAGAGAGAAAAGGAGAGAGAGGAAAGAGAGAGAGTAAGAGAGTGACAGGGACAGAGAGAGGGAATAAGAGAGAGAGAGAGCTATGCAGGGAGAAGGGTATATTTATGAACCTTGAACCTTGAAGGGGCTGGCCCCTGCCATGCCTGGGTCCCATCGGAGACCATGAGGCAGCATTTCTATAGGAAGAGGTTGTTTGAGCACAGGTTTAAGTTTCGTGCTGGCGGGAAAAGCCACTTAGGGCCTTTGTTGTCTTTGGGAGGCAGAGCCATCTTGGGGACGCTCTTCTGACTGTTGTCTGTACCTTTCATTCCCACCTCTTCTGTTTATTTGGGAGAGGGGCGTCGTTATTCTCTCTGACTGCTTCCTGCTGGATGTGGGCATTGTGGGGTGAGGTGGGGAAGGGCACAGAACCAGTCAGAATAGGGTTTAGAGGTAGGCACTGAAGGTGAAGATTTTTGAAAGCTTGAGTTGTATGAAAGTTTTTTGTAAATGCAGAATGATGACTTGTTTCGACCAGTCCTTCAGTGGGCACGAGGGCGATATTAACCGGCTATCTTGGAGCAGACTGTGGAGGTAAATAGAGAACCTGGAAGAGAACATATCTAAAAGAAAAGTTAAGTGATGTTTAGGGGCAGCACCAGAAGAAGAAGTCAGGTAGGGCATAGGTAACATTGACAAGTGATGGTTGAGTTGGGGTTTGTGAACAGGGGAATTTCTGATAGTGAGGGGAAATGAATAGTAGGATTTTGTGTGTAAGGGGTGGTAAGATTTTTAATGAATGGTACTGCCGTTTTTGTTATTGTGAATAATGGTGTAATAAACATGTATGTGTAGAACCAACTGTGTTGTTAACTGAAAGAAGACTGTGGTGTATATACATGATGGAATATTATGCAGCCATAAAGGACAAAATTATGAACCTTACAGCAACTTGTGTAGATTCAGAGTCTGTGATATTGAGTGATTTATTAAAGAAACAAAGGGCTGCATGAAATTACTGGATTGTAGCTCCATAAAAGGAATAAAGTCAGGCCTATATTTTGACAATTGTAGGCACTGGCTGATTATCTTTTTATATAAAACCTATAAGGCCTGACGTTATTAGTATAACTTAAATAATAAACTTTAATTATTGTAGCTTTATTATAAGTGCCAGCTTTTGTATTTTGGGACTATAATAGTGACCTGACAGATTGTTTTAGACTATAATTTGAACTAGGCACTTAAGTAAATTTTACATAAAATTTGAAGGGAAATCTGAAAATGTTCGGAGACTTGTATTTAGAAAAGAATTTATTATGCCTGGATTGTTTATAGAATTTTTTGTACGTATATATTTTTAAACTTTCTTTATACCATTTTTGGTGTGTTTATATCATTTTATTTTTATTCTCTACCCCCTTTTAAAAATTTTTATAACTATCTACTTTATTATAGGACAGAAATGTACCATATAAGATTTCCTCTTAGATAAATATATATATATATTTTTTATATTCCTTTCTTTTTGTTTTCCTGCTAAAACCTTATTTGTATACCAACAACCTTTTTACAATTTTTTTCTTCGCTTTTTTGCTTTCCTTTTTATTTATTTATAGATAACCTTTTACAGTCATAATTTGAATTTACCTTTTAGTAACTGTTGGGTGAGACATTTAGTTTTTGGAACACCTTTAATTTCACTGGGGAGCAATTTTTAGGAGGAAGAAGTTCAGTATGAGCACAAGGGCTAAAAACTTAGCCTTAGTATTAATTAAGAAATTAATTTGGACCCCAGCCACATTTATATAGACCGAAGGATTCTCTGGGTGGATGACATACAGAGTGCTGCACTGGGCCATGCCCCTCACCCTTCAGTCAACGGCCACTATTGCTGAGCTAGGTGTTCCCCCACCCCTTCAGGAGAGGGCGCACCATCTCTTTCAGTGGCTTTTTAGTCCAGATATTGGACAAAGTTTTGGGGGCTTAGGCTATTAAGAATAATTGTGCTTTAGGTGCCCAGATTGACCACATTCATAGCAACTGATACCATTCCCTTAGCAGGTTTATACTCATCAGGCCTTTTTTGGGTGGCTGGAGCTTTTGCCTTTAGTGGCAACTGCCAGTTTGTTTACCTTTCCTTTGGTGCTCATTTTGGAGTTCTCCTTTTTTTTTTTTTTTTAATGTTTCAGTTTTTAAGAACTTTAGAGACTTTTTATAATTGGGAGTTTTGTATTCCTAGTCCTGAGTTAAGCCTCTGGAGTTTGGCATTTAATATTTTATAGGATATAATGTTGTTTGTAAAGTAGTGAAATAAATTTTTGAAATGACTTTGCATACAGAACTTTCTACCATTTTATTTTTCCTTAGGTCTACAAAGTGAATTTAATTGACAGATAGTTTTATTCTTTTCCAAATCTTATTATCTGCTAACTTGTAGTGAGTTTAAATTTGACCTCTTTTTTTTTAAAGAAAATAATGCACTTATTATTACTGTTAAACCACTTAATTTTAATTTGTTCCAATTATTCAAAATTTTGTCCTATCGGAGTATCCGAGTACACAGACCACTAAACACTCTTGGTCACGTTTCTTGAAAACCCAGAATTTGCTCTGAACACTTGCAATTTATTCCTTAAAGGAAAATTTTAAAACAAATAAATAACTAAATAAAGTCATAAAGAGCAATGCCAAGGAATTCCTGGAACCTTGATGCTTCTCCCAGACTGAGTGTTCTCAGCTTTTCTTTTGAAGCCCTTTTTTTTTGCTTTACGACTTTCCAATGATGTCTACAAAAATGGCCTGGTATAAAACCTTTTTAGAGTGAACAGACCACATAGATGTAAGATGATCGGTTCCTACTTATTCCTAATTATGAACAGGCAAAATTGTCAAAAATCCTCATGAATTATTAAACAGCACCCTTAGTTGTAAGACATGGACAATTAAATGAGCATAGTTAAAAAATGCAAGCATTAGTGTTACTTAGCATTACAATATAAAGTAGAGACTCAGCACATATTACAAGATTTTAAGAGACATACCAGCAGTTTTTTACAGGGACAAGGAGTTGATCATGATTTTAGTCAAGGCCTAAACCTTTAGAAACAGACTTACTTTCAACTAACCTGGCTTTAGCATTTGAAAACGAGAACAGACTATTCATTCCCTTAGTTGCCAGGGAAAGATTATTTCCAAGTTGCCTTTAGTTGTCAGAGAAAGATTACAAAATTATTATTTTTTTTTCAAGGCTAGCATTAACTTATACTGAGTTAACAAGGCTAAGTAGCATATAAGAGACATTTCTCCATTTCTTTACAGGTGGATTAGAATGAGCCCTTTCAGAATTTATGAAGGAGAACAAAGGCTAAGGAAGGGAGGGGACGTGATCCCCGGAAAAGAATTTAAGATAACCGGTAACACTTATACATAACAGGCAATTTTTCCACAACCTTAACAACAAAAGGCAGAAATTTTAACAGCGCCAACGGGTTGGGAGAAAACACCACACAAATAAAGGGAAACATAAAATGACATAAGAAATATGTGCCAATCAAGTTTTAAAAGACCACATGTCCTATCAAAGAAAGCCTAGTAAATTAATCAGCTTTTTAGCAGATTTAAATTGACAGACACACACAAATAAGAGAATGACAGGTATGGGAAACATCCGCTTTGTCTTCCTCCAGTCATATTCCTTATGAAGATATCTCAGACACCTCTTAGCAATTGGTAGGTTGGTACACCCCCAATGCAAACTAACTATGCGGGGCCCTTTTTTGTAGCCTCGAGTGTTTACAGAATTTCTTTCACTTTTTCCGCTAACTTTCACCTAACATGTTCGATAAACTCATACCATTCTTTGACATGCTTAAACCTTCTATTTTTGTTTTTTTGCTTTCTTTAACCAGCCATTCTATTACAGAACAAAATGTACCATACACGATTCTTTCCTATATAATTATCTCTTTTTGTCTTTTCTTACTAAAAACATATCTTATACCAACAACTTTCTTTACATTTTTCTTAACCTCAGAGGTCTAACCAAAGCAATAAGTTTATATGTAGCGGAAGGGCTTAGATAGGATCCAATGTGGAATTATTAGGGAAATCCAAAGGTATACAAAAGGCACTCAAAAAGCACAGTGGTGATGGCTCAGGGTAAAGAATACGAGCTTTAATTTTTGTCATAATGTACCTTTCCAATAATGGAGCTGGACACATTGGCATAATAAGGAAAGAGTGTTGAAATATTTTATTTCTCAGAACACATGGAAGTAATGGCATAGTGAGGGGCCTGGATATAATGCCCTGTAACCCACAACCAAAAGGGGTGAAGGAAGAAATGGACCAGGAATTTAAGTAGAGCTGAGCATGTAGCTCCCGTATTAATAACAAATGATATAACCCCGCCAGCTACTGATATTTCCACCCTAGGCTTGGTTGGTTTAATAGTTTGTTCCGAAGATGTCGGGGCTACTGAGCCAGGGGCAAGTCAATCCGACTAGAGCAAGCCCAAGTGATCTCCTTCTGAGATTGTGTGAGATGCCTGGTGTCCCTTAATTACAGCAAGCCTCTGGGTCATGTGCTCTCCTCCGGCTAGGTGAATGAGGCAATCATGAGCCCAATGTCCATGCTGTTTGTATTTGGGACAGGGTTTTGTTGGTGGGCAGGGCTTGACAGTCTTTGGCCATATGCCCATTTTGACAGCATTGGAAACACCTGGGAAGGGGGCTGTGTACCCCTTCTGCTATCGACCGTCTGGGGTGGAAGATTATCAGTGGTTGCTCTCCCTGCTAAAGCGGTAGATAAAAGCTGAAACGTTTCCTGCTTATGTTTGTGGTCCTGCATTCTCTTCTCCCCCCCGGGTTTTTAAAGACCTTAAAGGCCGTGTCCAATAGTTCTAATTGAGGTGTTTGCGGGCCCTTTTTTAATTTTTGGAGTTTGTGCCTAATACCTGGTGGTGACTGGGAGATAAAATACACAGCCAAAAGGGTTTGTTTTTTCACAGAGTTTAAATTAATATTCGTAAACTGCTGCAATGTCTTAGAGAGGCGACTTGCAAACATTGCTGGATTTCCATCTGGTTTTTGAAAAACGTCTTTTATTCTGTCCTAGTTAGCCTGTTTATTAGCACCTTTTTGTAGTTAGCTAACAGGATTTATTTACATGATCCCTTTACTTTTGTCTGGAAGAAGGTTGATATAGTTCCAGTTTAGATATAACTTGAGAGAAATTTATCATAAGAAAACAACAAAGAAGAAGTTCTTTAACATCCTTTTGTCCCAGTCACCCCCTTGAGAAGAGACCTATTAAGCCATGTGGAAACTTGAATGGGTTTTTTAAGTACATGTGGGGGTGGTGACTTGTTGGAGCTGCCACCAGGAAGTTATCAAGCAGTGAGGGGAGGGGGGTGAGAAGGCTGGAGGTTGGGGGTCAGGCACCGTGGCCTTTGGCACCGGCCCCTCCTCCAAAAACAAAAGAGAAAACTGGAGACTGGGGTCAGGTGACGCGGTTGGAGACGCCAGCCCCTCCTTACCAGATAAAGGTGGAGGGTGAGAAGGAGGAGAAACTGATGGAGAGTGCAATAGCAAAAGCAGACTATAGGAGGTTTATCTGCTGGGTTGAAGTCAGAGATAGAGGAGGGAGGTGGTGGTGTAAATGGGATGGGGAGAGAAGGGGAATCTCTGCCCATTTTTCTGAACGCTCGTAGAAGTTATAGAGATCCCGAATAATGTCGGGGGTTTAGGGACCCATAGGGGCCACTTATTTTGGTTGTCTAAGCGATAGGTAGGCCAATTTTGGGTGGTGAGGCGGATTAGATGCTTAGGCTTTATATCGGAAGTGAGGGAGAGTGTAGAGAGATTATTTAAGAGGCACTTGAGGGGGGTGTCGGCCAGAAGAGATGACGAGTTTCCCATGTTAGCAGTGGGGGCTGGTCAGGGCGTTCCCTGGACAAGCGACCACTGAGGAACAGGTGGGTTACAATAAAGCCTGTCGTCACAGGTCGTTATTGTAGACCCGGATTCTCCTGGAGAATCGAGGAGGTTAAGGGCAACCCGGTACCGGGATTTTTGACAAGAAGTTACCCAAAACTGGAGGGAGGGAAGGCTTGAAATCTCTAGCGGCCGACGGAAAACTGACCTACGCGGGGTGTGGTCCCCCCGTTGCCCAGGGCCAAAGGAGCTGCCGGATGATCAACGGTCAGTTTCCCTGGTTGTCCCAGGCAAGGTTTTAGGTTTTCAGTGTGGGGACACTTACCAATCCGAAGGGCAGTGGTGGATGTAGCGTTGGCGTTCAGGAGAATGGGTGAAGGCCTTAAGGGGTGAGTCCCACTGGTGTCGGGACGGGGTTTTGCCTTAGGGTGAGAATACCCCACCGAGTCACAGGGCACCAATGAAAGAGGTACCAGTAAGACTCCACACCCGGTCTGAACCAAGAGACTTATTAAAGGGGCAGCTACATGAAGGGACTGTAATCAAGGAAGGGCAAGAGAGAGAAAGAGAAAGAGAGACCGAGAGAGAAAGAGAGTAAGTGAGTAAGAGTGTGACAGGGACAGAAAGAGAAAGAGAGAGAGAGAGAGAGAGAGAAAGAAAGAAAGAGAGAGAAAAGGAGAGAGAAGGAGAGAGAGGAAAGAGAGAGAGAGTAAGAGAGTGACAGGGACAGAGAGAGGGAATAAGAGAGAGAGAGAGCTATGCAGGGAGAAGGCTATGTTTATGAACCTTGAACCTTGAAGGGGCTGGCCCGTGCCATGCCTGGGTCCCATTGGAGGAGACCATGGGCAGCATTTCTATAGGAAGAGGTTGTTTGAGCACAGGTTTAAGTTTCGCGCTGGTGGGAAAAGGCGCTTAGGGCCTTTGTTGTCTTTGGAGGCAGAGCCATCTTGGGGACGCTCTTCTGACTGTTTTCTGTACTTTTCACCTTTGGTCCCCACTTTGCCTGGTTTGAGATCAGGTACCATTATTGATTTTGTGTCCTGACCCTCCCACCCCCTCCCTGACAGTATTCTGCTACTCCCAATCCCTTTCTTATGGTATTATGGTAATTGTCCAGGGTCTGCTTATGAGTGAGACCATGTGGTGCTCTGTTCTTTGTTTCTTTGATAGATCACTGAGTATGATAGACTCTAAATTCATCTAAGTTGCTGTTAAGTCCATATGTTTGTCTTTCTTCATGAGTGTATAATATTCCATTGTGTATATGTACCACATTTTAAAAATAATTTATTTTAAAAATGGGGGCTACAATTCAGGATTAGGTATACAAATGTTTATTACGTAGGGACCCTTGTTGATGAGATGTGTCCCTCCAGCAGTTTTCTATTACTGCCAATCCCTTTATTACTGTATTATGATAATTGTTCAAAGTCTGTTTATGAGTGAGAACTTGTGATATTCAGTTTTTGTTTCTGTGATAGATAACCCAGTATTAGAGACTCTATGAACATCCAAGTTGATGCAGAGTTCACAGTCTTGTCCTTCTTTATGGTTGTGTAATATTCCATTGTGTATATATACCACATTTTAATCTAGTCCAGTTTTGATGGGCAGAATGGTTGGTTCCATATTTTTGCTACTGTGAATAGTGCTGAAAAGTGCAT